>JAVKPL010006834.1:0-272496 GCA_032173675.1 Gastrolobium villosum
GAAGACTAAGAAATAAATAATATTGGTTGGGGGTAATACCAGGAATTGGATCCCTTGTTTGGTTGGGTCTTGGGTCCTTCATTTTGTCTTTTCCACACTTTTTTTGCCGCGTAGTTTCTCCTACGATCTGCATCATATATTTTTTGAAAAAGGTCTGTTCAATAAGCTTTTGAATTTCAAAACTTAATATAATTTAAAGTTAGGATATTTTTATTATCACTTTAATTATCATTAGATTCAAAAAAAAAATTTCATTTAATTTTTTCTCTAATATAATGATGATTAGAGTGGAACAAGAGTGATAGTAGAAAAAATTGACAATGGGAATATTTTTTTATGATTTTAGAAATATTTATTGAGACGATATTTTGACTTTACTGTAGTTAAGAAGTTTCATTCTCCATTTCGATGTTAATTTTTGTATATCTAGATGGTTATAATTTAGTTGAAATTAACAATTTATTAATTGGTATAATTCAATAAATTATAACTATTAGATGGACGAAAATTAACAACTGAATTAAGAAATAAGATTTCTTAATTTTACATTGGAGTCCAAAATTGAGATTTCTTAATTTATTAGTTTGGAGTGGAGGTAATTTTAGTGAGGTGATAATTTTTTTTTATGTTGTATAATTATTGGCAAGAAAGGGTATTCTTTCTCATACTGCATGCAATATGAATGAAAAATTATATTAGGTGTTTATTAATATTTATTTAGATTGATATTAATTAAGACATTAGTCTTTATTACCAAAAAAAAGACATTAGTCTTAATTAGAATTAAGATTAATTATGTGAATAAAATATTTGAATTAATGAGAATAATTTATTTTCTCATTTTATAATTCCTATTTAGTTTAAATAAAGATTATTAATTTATCTTTTGTATCACATCTTATTACATCAATCTATAATATTTTTCCTTTTTTGATTACAATGTGAATTGAACACTACACACCCAACACCACTAGACTAACCCTAGTGGTTATCTATAATATTTTTTTTCTTATTCATGTCCTCCCTCGTTCTATAGTTTACATTCTAATTCTAATTTCCTATAATTTCAACAATAATCAATAACATTTAAAAATTAATAAATTTTATGTGTGTGTTATTTGGCACTAATTAGTTATAAGAAACAAATTCTTTTATATTGCATCATTTTATGAAGGGAAAAGTATTTGTCATTTTAAATGACATAAATTATATCATTTTAAGATAGAAATAGACACAAAACAATATTTTTTTATTTAAAATTTAAATTTTAAAAAAAAATTAACTCACTTTCCCTCCCATGATTTTCATTTTTTGTGTCTATCGCTCTCTTAAAATGACATAACTTTTTCACCAAACAAAATAAAAAATGACATCACGACAAACATCAAACCCTTTTATGAAAGATGAAATCATCTATAAGTTAATCGATGGCCTTTTTTTTTTTTTTATTTTCTTCTTCTCATTTTCTATCTCTTTCGTTTTCATTATTGTTGATTCGTCTCCGAGCTAATGTCACATTAGCATTAAAAAATAAATAAATGATAAAAACAAAGATAATGTGCAGGTCACATCTAATTATGTGAGGAAAATAGGAGATTATATTTAGTGCACCCGGTGCATATGGGATTGGGTGGGGTAAAGGAGAGAGAGTGAAAGAGAAATTGAGGAGAGAGGAGAGAGAAAAGAAAAAAAAAGAAAAATACACGTGTCACTCCGTGAATGGAAGGACCACGAAGGGACGGGAGCGTATTAAAATTTTCCGGAAAATAGATATTTTCTGAATCGTCCAATCACACAAAAACGGACAAAAAAAGATGTAAACAACAAAATAAAGAGGTGGTGCCGCATGGTACAAACATGTGAGACACTGAGTGCGGATCATTCACCCCTTCACAACTTAACTCACATTTAGAAGTAAAAACAAACAACCAGAAACTTTCTTGGCTCATTATCAGGCTAAATATGACACCAGAAAACCTTCTATGTAAAGACCATATGAATCCGATGGCAGATTTTTTTGTAGGTACCATTGATATATAACCCAAAAAATAAATACTTATTTCATTCCATTGCATTTATTTATCATAAAGGCATTAAGCGTATGCCATGTCATCACAAACTAACTATAAATTTATATTAATATCTTCTTTGGTCTCCTCCCTCACCTAGGAAGATGCTTCCAAAACCAATATCTTGTACAACCATGCATGCCTATACTTTTGCATTTCACATATAGTTAACCTTATCCAAAATTCAAATCTAGAACCATCTCTCCCAAGTTTTAGAGCACTCACTTGACCTCCGCGCCTAACACAAATGGCCAAGCAAGCAAAATAGAAGACAAACAATTCGAACCCCACATGTATTTTCTGGGCAGGGTGGGGGAGGGAGGAAAGGGGTTATAAGGGGATTTGCAACAAATTTACCCCATAAATCATAAAACACAACCCCAAATTCTGCATTTACTAAAAGGTGAAAAAGATATTGAAACAACAATGACTATTTATGAATGCAGTTTAACTGGTGCAAAGATTCATCATTGACATTGTGGTAGTAATCTGCATGTCGGACAATACCACTTTCCCTTGAACCTTGTCTCTTGTGTTAGGCCAACACACGAATAATGGAACCATTCACCTCCTTGACACTATCAAGAAAAACATAATAAAGCAAAGAGTCAACAATTAAGAGGAGGAAACAAAAAACTCAATCATCAGAAAGAACAATATCATATAAAAAAAAACACAATAATATCTTCAAAATCCCTCTAAATGCTTAAGATCAAAATAGAAAAAATTTGACAAAAGAAATCCCAAAACAACATTAAGTCAAATGCCTCTTTACTCAATGTTAAGTTACATCATAATCCATGAACTATATCTTAAGCATTTTAAATAATCTATGGGAGAATTTTGTTATTGCACTAGCCTTCTAAAAAGTTATACAATTTGTAAAAGGATTAACACCATATTATAATTACACCTGACGCGGGAGATCAAGTACAATCTGCGTTATGACAACCGCAACTTCCCAAAGAAAAAAGAGAAAGAAAAAGAGGTGAAACACAGACAGAGCAAGAGAGAGCAAAATAAAATGTACTTACATTTTCATTGTCACAAGCAATCATATCTCCAAAAGATACCTGAATGATCAGATAGCTAAACTTCCTCAGTTTCTTACTAGAACATTTTAGTAAAAACAAAAGACAATATGGCATAATTACACACAAGGAGATCTAGAATATAAAATATTATGAATAACAATTCAGAACCTGATGACAAACGCAGTATGTAGGTTCATTTGGATCAATGGGTTGATCAACATCCATAGGAGATACATACTCCTTTTTATGGCTTCCTGGTGGAGGCATTAGCTCAAAGTCCCTATCACGCTCCCGATCCCAGTCTCTATCCCTGTAATCAGGTCTCTTTGATTGAGGTGCTCCATATATGGGCCTGCGCTTTTCGGTTTTAGGAACTATAGGCAATGGGGGAAGAATCGCTGGTTCATCTTGTGGTATTTTCCCCTCTGACAAAATTAAATATAACAAAATAATGAGATAAGAAAGATCATAACTTGATAAGGTACCACAAAAACAATTTTAATAACATTATAAAAAGGGAATTTCAATTATGCAAGGGTAAGGTTGCGTACAAGGATTTCCTCCACCCCACACTCGCTAGTCGGGTTTAACGGGGAGTGGTTTTTTTTTTTTTTTTTTTTTTATAAAAAGGGAATTTCATTTTTTTTTTTAAATAAACTCCCCTAATTCAAAAACAACTTTCCCTCTTGTTTTCGCTCTTTCTTTCTAATGCATTGCCTGCTACTTTATGCAGGTTCAAAACCACCAAATTATGCACTTCCCCATATACTACTCTTTTACCTCAAAAATACAAATATACTTGTGATTGACATCAATAAAAAAAATATTTATATATACTTTTGGGAAAAAATTAGATAAACTTGTTGCTTTTAGGTACAGAGACATTGTTGCATTGATAATGGGGAAAAGACATAACTGCTTCCCTAATAAAGAAACTCATTGCAGGATTATACTTGATCATATAGCCATAAGACTTGCAGGTTATACTAATTTTATAGGTAGATTTTGAAAATACAAGTTGTGCATACATGATACAAAATAAATCAGATGGAAAATTACATGGTTATTTTACCTTGCTTTAAATCTTCAGCAAAGTTGTTTAAATCCTCATCAAGTCGTTTTACATGGCTATCTATCTGAAGCAAATACAAGAAGATTGAAACTTGTAAACTTAAGCTGTATGATGTCCCTTGTATGCATAAGAGGAAGCAAAATGCAAAAAACTCACATGACTTCCTAGATAAGAGTTGTTATCATTGAGTAAAGTGCATCTCAGAATAAACACAGATAAACTTTTTCTACAGTATGCATGCACATATGGTCAGCACTTAGAATCACAGTCCTGACAGTGTTCAGTCATATAATGTGAATTGACACAAACACATAAACAACAGGAATGAGGACATTCCTAGAGAAGAATTGTAAGAGACTATTACATGATAGCATCTAATCTAAACACATAAAATTTACATACACGCACATAATATCTGAAACAAAAAAATTTCTGATTACTTAATTATAAACGATCCAATCCTGTCATTAATTCCTTACAACTCATAAATCATGGAAACCTTTTTTTATTTATGAAGATCCAAAGCAAAAGAGAAAACCCCCAGACTGCGCGTGGCTAACATGTTCATGAAAAACATAGTATATTATTTACAGTAAGTGGCTGTACACATTAAAATCTAGACTAAAAGTTCAATGCTTATATCAAAAACAATTTAATCACATTATCATTAAAGCATTCCCCTATTCCGTAGATATCATTCAATAGGAACTATTTTGTTCAGAAACCTAAAGCCCTAAGTTCCTTGCTGCAACTATTATGACAAGCTTCATCACCATTGATCATCCTACTTCAAGTTTCTCCCATTAGCAATAGTTCTTTTCTTCAATTTTGGTGAAAAAAAATTCACATATATTGGTCTGATTTATGGTATATATATTAAAAAGAATAAATGCACACCAGGTCATATGCTTGCCGTGCCAACAAAACCTTCTCAGTACATAGACTCAATGCATTATCCTGATTTGCCTCGATTTCTTTTCGCATTTTCTCAATGGCAGCATCATCATCATCATTCACGTAATTGTGATTATAACTATGATTACCCTTCTTAGAGCCATGTGATGAGAACCCCATACAGTACTTTGTCTGCTGCCCGGTCTGGTTTATCATAGCTTCCATCACACCAAAAAATGAATAAATCTTTTAAAAAAAAATTCTAATAGGAAAGATACAATGATGAAAACATAAGAAATTACGTATCAACAAAAAGAAAAAAAGAAAAAATAAAAAATTGAGAAAGCATTTACATTGGGATCGTTCATCGAGTTCTCGGACGGTGTTAAGCAGCCTCTGAAGCTCAGCGGGCAATGTGCTGGCGTCTATGGGAGTGGGAAAATTCAGCAACGAAATTGAAAAGAAATTCATAGAAAAAATGGGGGAAAAACGAAAGAAAAGAAAAAGAAAAGGCGCTTACACTCCAAATAGTCGTCGACGTAGACTCCGGTGCGTGCAATTGCCATTTTTGGGGAATGATTTTCGCTATTGCAGAAGGGTTAGGGTTTGCGATTGCGAGCCCTAGAAGAAAGCTTGCTGCTAGTTTCGGAAACGAGGGAGAATGAAAGAGTTGAAACGCTGTCGTATTTGCGTGGTGTGTTTTTTTCCAAGGCAAAAGAGTTTTAACGAAACGAGCGGTAAGGCAAAATGACCGTTGGTAAGGCGGGGATTTCTGTTCCTGTGGACCCCAACTATATTTTTTCTTTCTTTCTATTTTTGAAGGGGAAGGATATTGTAACAATCAAATTAAAGTTACTACTATGTTACTACCAATCAATCTCACCGTTAGATCGATTATGTGATCCAACGGTTATATTTATTTCCATCTTTGTATGGTTAGGATTCCTCATATTTGAAGTGAAAACATTAAATATGGGAAATCATAACCATACAAAGGTAAAAATAAATATAAAGTATTAAATTTGAGAAATCATGACCATACAAAGATGAAAATAAATATAACCGCTGGATCCACATAATCGATCTAACGGTGAGATTAATTGGTAGTAACATGGTAGTAACTTCAACTTGGTTGTTACAATATCCTTCCCCATTTTTGAATATGTTAACGATATTTTTTAAATAAGAAGAGGGAAGATATTTTTACTACCAAAATTTTTCACTACCAACTTACTACAATCTAATTATCATTGGATCAAAAGGAGAGAATGTTAAAAAGTTTCTAAAGAGAGAGAAAATGTTGATCCAATGGTGATTAGATAAGTAGAAAGTTGGTAGTGAAATATTTTGGTAGTAAGAATATCCCTCTTCAAAAAAGAAAGTTTGTTTTTAATCATCTTAATATTAATCCTCAGAGTAATACAAATCTAAACAATATTATGTTATTTTTTTTGGAATTATATTTAGTAGTTGATAATGTGATACGATCCAATTGTAAAATATCAGACTTGACTCCTAAATCAGGAATGTAAATTCTGGTGTGAGATTTATTTGAATTTTGTGTTCTCATACCTTACGAGCTAGCTTTTAAGGTGAGAAGGGATGTAAATGGGCTGAGTCGAGCCATAATTTGGCTTAAATATGTTGGATATGTGTAAAATAATTCAAGTTTGACCTAGTCTGTTAGATTTGTGTAAGTCTAAATTATAAGTCTGGTATGATCTATATTTAAAAAATAAAAGATTTGGCCTAAGCATATTAGTCTGCCTAAGCCTATTAGGCATTCAATAATTAAAGTGTTATTACTTTATTGGAAAAAATATTTATCATTTTAAATGATACAACTTTGTGTTATTTTATATGAAACGACGTTATTTTGGTATATATTTGGTATTTTTTTATATTTTCTCTCCTCTATAAAATTAGGAAGAGAAGGAATGACACAAAATTGTATAATTTAAAATGATAAATCTTTTTCCCTACTTTATTATTCAAATTCATTAAAATAATAATTTATTTATTTTATTTAAAATAAATAATAAGATATAAGCTGACATGTATGCTTATAGGACTTGCTTTTTAAAAGGCTTTTTTAAGAGCGGGAGTATGTTCTCTTTTACATTATATGATAGGTCAAGCCTAATTTGATGTAGGCTAAGTCATAGGCCCTTGATTGGCTGTATGCCCCATTTACAATCTTAGGGATGAGGTTCTCCAAAGGTTTGTATCTGTGATGCTGGCATTGCAATGTTCGAGCCCCACATCGAAAATATAAGATTCTCATTTCTTCTATACTTGTAATGGCATGCATTATGTCCTTTTCTTCCATAATATTTACACTTTATAAATGGACTTCTAAACATATATTGAGGATGATGCACATGTGAGGATTTTTCATGAGAATGATGCACTTTAGGTTTTACATAACCTAAACTATAAGTAACATGTGTAGGCCTTTGTCTACCAAGAATAGCATCTAAGTTCTCCCTAATACATATAAATCTTTCTGAAGTCATCATTCAATCTCTTAATTTCTTCTTTAAACTTTTCACATGTAGTGGAAGATGTAGAAGAAGATGAAGCATCATTAGATCTAGATAAGCAAACAAGACAAGTAGCACTAGTATCAAACATTTTCAAAGTTCATTTGATTTCTCAAGTCATCAAGTTGTTCACTAAGTGATGCTACTTGTTTCAACAAATCATCATTATGCTTTCTAACCAACCTAAGGTTCTTAGCACATGTCATAGCTTCTTCATGAATCTCACTAAATGTGTTTTTTTAATTCATCATATGAAGGACCGTAAGAAGAACAAATCGAATTTACCTCACTTTCTTCATTTTCCCCCTTAGCCATCAATCAAAGGTTGGCTTCCTCCTCACTTGATGAAGAGTTAGAGCTTGAGGAATCTTCATCACAAGCCATTTAAGCCTTCCTCCCTTTCTTCTTTTACTTGACTTTTTGTCACTTTTAGTCTTTGTTTGAAGGGTAGGACAATCACTTATATAATGGTCTTGCTTTCCACATTTAAAATATGTAACTTGAGCATTGGATGATGTAGAATCTCCTTTTCCTTTGCCTATTCGAAGGTTTTTCTTCTTAAAAAACTTGTCATCCCTTTTGATGAGTAGAGTTATCTCACTAAGGTCAATATGGGGCATTTTTCATAGCGGCGCTTCCAAAAGAGAAAACACGGCAACTGAGAATGCATTAAGTGAATTTCAGATAGATAAAAAATAAAAAAAGTGTTTATCATTTTAAATGACATAAAATTATGTCATTTTAAGAGAGAGATAGACACAAAATAATTTTTTTATTTAAAATTTAAATTAAAAAAAAAACTCACTTTCTCCCCAATGATTTTCATTCTTTGTGTCTATCACTCTCCTAAAATGATAAATATTTCATAAAAAGTTCGTTGAAAATGTGAAAAGGTTTGTCAATATGGGAAATGTATAAATAGGCATGAGACAGTTATTTACCGTTGGTCCACATGGCCTTTTTTTTTTTTGAAAATAATAACTCAAACGTTCTTCGCCCAAATGAATCGAAACAACCACATTCTTCTTATGAATGATTTTGTGTCTGGTGGTGTTCCATACAACGCGAAGCTTGGTGGCGAGGGTAACGGGGCTAGTCATTCAGCGGTAGAGGGGAAGGGTTTATTCAAATATTTTTTTGTGAGAATTTACCCAAATAAAATTGAAAGGTAATAGAATTCATAAGTGAAAATTGTATTCAATGCATATTATATTAACATACAATTTCATTTAAAACTATTTTATGTCATAAAGTGTATATCTTTTTAATTTAGCAAAGCTTAATTCACTTTTAATTGTAATTTATTTAAAAGAAACTATTAAAAATAAAATATAATTTGAAAAATTAAAATATGAAAAATCATGAAAGATATAAATAAATAAAATAGTAAAATAGTTTAAAAAAACTCTTTCCCCTATTTAGCAAATTACTTTCGGGATTATTTATTTTCAGAAATATTTCAAAAAGATTTTAATTAATATTTTTAAAAACAAAATTATATTAATATAAACACACCCTAGATGCTTTATTGGTAGGGGTGTTCATCAACTGATTCAAATCACAGTGGCCGAATCGAAAAATTGAAAATCGAAAAAAAAACCCGCATATTTTAATTAGATTGGATTAATTTTCGATTTGGTTAGCGAAAATTAATCCAATCCAAACTGATCCAATGTTTAAAGTATTTATTATTTTCGAAAAATGTTGACTTGAAATCTTGTTGTTTTGTAGACTTGAAACCTTAGATGTATTGATAACAAACTATCTTATTTTAGTTTTTTTTTTGTCTATTAATCTATTTTAGCTCTTCATGAGTTTTAAGACTTGTTTTAGTTTGAAGACTTGAATTTTTCAGTGGTCTGTAACTTTGAATGATTTTTATTTTGATATAGCTAGTAATTTGTACGATTGAAATTTTAGGATTTTTGAAAAATAAAAAATTGATCCAATCCAAACCGAGTAAAATTAGATTGGATTTAAAAAAAAAAATCCAAATCGAATGAATGATAAAATGAACAAATCGAATGGATTAAATCAGATAATTTTTGCTTCAAAATCGATCCAATCCAGACCTCGAACACCCCTAGTTATTAGTAGAATGAACTCATACCACGAGTAACATGGAATGGGATGTTGTTTTTAAGAAGTCATATATATATATATATATATATATATATATATATATATATATATATATAGGGGATCATTTGACACTAAATATTAACCGTTGATTTCAATCAATTTGACGGTTATAATTTTTTAGAATTAATGATTAATTAATAAGTGTGATCTAATAATTTATATCCGTTAGATTCACTAAAATTAACGGTTAAGATTAGTGTTTGTCCTTTTAAAGGATATATAATTATGTCGTTTTAGTCAAAATTATAGTGTTTTATATTGAGAGAAAAAGATGCATAATTGAAATCAAGGGGGAAAAGTGAGAGTTTTTTTAATTTAAGTATTAAATAAAAAATACTCATTTTAACTAAAATGACAACCCTTTATAAGGACAAATATTTTTTCCATAAATAATATATTTTTATGTATTTAAATCTTTAACCCTACTTTTTTAACCTTATTTTTTTGACTATTGTCTAATGGCATCTCTTACGAGCACAATTTCACAAACAAACTCCTTTTCTCCTTTGGTCACTTACCGAATTTGATGCATTTATAGTTTCAACATTTGTACATACGTGATTTTAGAACAAATATATTTTATAATTATAAATTTGTTAAGCCACGCCTTTGATTTTTTATAAAAAGTCAAGCCAAGTCTAGAATTTAGCTTGTACCAGGTTATGGCCAAGCCAAACTCAAAATATTTTTTATAGACTTGACTCATTTAAGTTAAAGCTTGGCTCGACCTAGCTCATTTACACCTTTACCTGACGTAAGAATTTGTTGAGTTGGGAAACCATAACCATTTTTAATAAAGGAATAGAGAGAAATATGATATCCATTTTTGATTAATTAAGAAAATAATCCAAAACAACATAATTTTGGGTAACAAGACGATCAAATGACATGATAAATAATTAATACTCTATATATCTATATATATATATATATATATATATATATATATATATATATATATATGAGGTAGGATCCTTTAACATCAGTGCCAAAATTTAAATTTGACACCTAATTTGATAGCCGTTAGATAAAAAAAGATCAATGGTGTCAAATGCTTACAAATTAGAGTCGTTGATCTTTTTTGATCCAACGACTATTAGATTAGGTGTCAAATTTGAATTTTGACACTGGTGTCAAACGATCCTATCTATATATATATATATATATATATATATATATATATACTGCATATATATATATATATATATATATAAAGATATATATATATGCATTGTTATGATTCTTCATATTTAATGTTTTATATTTTTTTCCACCTTTGTATGGTTATTATTCACTATATTAATATATATGGGAAAAGCATCTCTTTAGTCACTGGAAATAAAGTTATCTCTAGTGAGCCCAAAACGACGTCGTTTTGGGTTATAAAATTAAAAATTTATAATGAAAAAGACTAATATAACCCTGCAATATTTTAGAATTACAAAAACACATTGATTTTCGTCGCAAAACGACGTCGTTTTGGGCTCACCGGAGATAACTTTATCTCCAGTGACTTGAGAGATCCTTTACCCTATATATATAGGGTTTTATAAGAGTTATGTCGTAGGAAAAGTGATTATGTTATGTGCTGCGGGCCCCACAAAATGTTGTGTGTGCAGGAAAATTTTTGTGGTCATGTTAAATGATAGATGATAAACCCATATATATATATATATATATATATATATATATATATATATATATATGAGGCAGAATCATTTAACATGACCAAAGGATCCTAACGGCTCTCAGATGAGGTGTCAAACTTTAAATTTGACTCCGGTGTCAAAGGATCCTACCTCTATATATATATAGGGAAATATTACTCTCCTTTCACATAAGGTAACTTATCTCGGCAAAAAAATTAAAATATTACTATTTTAATAAATAATTACGAATACATAACAGTTTCGAAACTATCTAGTATCTACGAATCTATAGCAGTCATTCACGCCCAAATTAGGCGTGAATCATCTGGTGTTGACACGTGGCAAAAAAAGTCAACTTACGAACCGTAAAACTTTGGAAAGCCATAACTTTTGACTTGGGTATCCGAATGAGGTAATTCTTTTTTTGATTCCACATAACTTTTCGAGATTCACATAAGCCCGCCCGTTTGGCGGGCGGGGCGGGCCGGCCCGGCAGGCTCGGCCAATTTTGCCAGCTCTACTTGTAAAATTGATATAAGATTGAAGTGAACAATACACAAACTCACCAAACTAATATTGCATAGGCCCACACAACACACAAAAAAAAAGCATAAACTGGAAACGAACAAAAAGACCAAAAAAAATAAAAAAAAGTGGAAGGTCAACTGAGAGTGCAGAGAAGTAGAAGGTGGGAAGAAGGGTAACTGTTGAGAGCTTTGTAGGCCCTCATGAAGGAGGATGCAATCGTCATTTGAGGCCGAATTGATGAGATTCCAGAGACTCGGAGCTCAATAATTTGGAATATTCAACTTCTGAACACTGAAGTCCGCAGGTTTCATGTTTCAGAACAAGTTGGTGCTGTCCTAACACCTAATCTTAATCAATCACTAGATAAATTGTCATGGCCTGTGGTTCAAAATTAGAAAAATCCAACGATTTCTTTATATTTAATAACGCCTGACACAAAAGTATACTTAATTTCATATTTTACTATTAAATAAACTGACAAATGGTCAAAGTTTAAATGGGCTAATGGTTTCTTGCCACTTATATGTACATGAAACAAAATACAATACCAAAAAATATGTCTAAAAGTAGCAGTTATACACATCACCACCATCCACAAAGCCTAACTCAAATGTAAACAACAAACAAAGTCTAATAAAAAATGGACTAACCAATATCAATCTTCTATAGGTTACAAAAGACAGACTGTATAAAAATAAAGCTATATAAGCTAATTAAAAGAATAAGGTTAGCCTCCTCTCCATAAAAATCTATATGTCCAAGTTTTCCAAATTTAACGCAGATGGCGCAATTCCACCACAATGCTGGATCATATCATGTTCAAGTCTGTTAATTTCCGCTTGAGTGTTTTCCCTTGACTCTTCATCTTCTGATTCTAATAATGTTCTTGTGAGTATTGTGATTTGCTTCCAAACGCTTTTGATCTGTGCACGTTCAAGAGACACATGAAACATAAACTCAGCAAAGGGTAGATTCATAGCAAATCAAATAGCAAAACAAAAGAATTGCTGCAGCATTGAACCTTTCTGTGAGGCCATCGTGCTAATCCTGCCTTACGGCAAATTTTCTTCACAACAGTGGTAGATAAGTTCAATTGCCTCGCTGCTTCATCAATAGGTAGATGAAAGTAATCGCTTACATCACTCAATTGCATCTTTGCCGCTCTCTCCCTCTGTGTAATGTTGAATACAATACAACAATAGGATAAAAGTCAAAACTAGACTTTTTTACGGAAAAAAAAAATAGAAGACTAGAACTCAACATTTCTTGAATTTACATTTATATATATCATTTCTACTTCTGAAATTTTAAGATTTCAAAGATAATAGATTGAAGCAGCAAATAGAGTGGAGAGAAAGAAGAAAACAAAAAGTATAACCTGTGCTGATATGGGTAATTTAGCAGTCCTTCCATTGTCAGCTTCTTGTTCCATGTCATCAGCAATTGGTGCTACAAACATAACGATTGAGACTAAGCATAATATTCTGAAAATAAATAAAAATACCACCCCAACGGAACACAAGAAAATAAAAATGAAGATGATAAACCAATCATTTAAAAGTTTTTGGGAAAAGTTCACCAATGCTCTTATGGTTTGTTTTAGAATCACCTATGCTCTCGTGTGTTTTTTATATCATATATGCTCTTGTGATTTGTAAAACCTAAAAAATTATAGGGGCATATGTGATAAAAAATATACCCTTTTGCAAATCACAGAGACATAGGTGATTTTGGAATAAATCATAGGGGCATTGGTGAACTTTTCCCAAAGTTTTTTGTTTTTTCCTTGTTTCCTTTGTGAGTCACACAGCAATAACACAATGCAGGCTCTATGGAAGAATGAAATTCTCATAATGGTATGGTGATCGAAGAAAAAAAAAATGGCAAAGAGATGAAGACCAACATGATGGATTCAAATCAACAAAGTCATCGTTTATATCTTCAGTCCAATCCAGTCCAGTGCAGAGGGCATCATAATAGATAGACATCGGATCTTGCATAATAAAGTAGCCTGCTGAACTTTGCCCCATACAATACTGGATTAGGAATTGCTTCACTTCTTCAATGTTTCTCTGGCAAAAACTGATAAAACACCCAAAAAGAAAACGAAAGAAGTTTGAGAATGCTGCTAGTGGACAGTCCAGCGCTTAACAACTTTGAATGCAATAATTTTATTCAGATGTAAAAAGGTTTATTATTATTACACTAAAGAATTAAAATAAAACTTTGTTAATTTTTGATATCAGGGCTCTTAAGTTAATACTCAAGAAGTTGAAGACATCATCAAATGACAAGCAAAAATAAAAGCAACTCTCTTCAACGAAAATACAACAAAAAACAAAAGTAGTACCAAGAACTAGAACATACTCAATCATTTCATATTGAGGGTTGCTTGTAGAACCCCTGCTAATATTCTTATGGTGAATTGCATGGCTAATCACCCCGAGCCTTCCGTGAATCTCAAGCTTTTCGAACTTAATACCTACATTGCATCCAAATATAAATCAACAAGAGAAAGAAAAACAAAACAATAGAATGGCGGGTATTTTGGTGGCAGTGTTAAAAGGTATAACCAACCATTAGTGTGAACAATTTCTCTAAGAACTTGACAGCAACTGCAAAAAAATGGGGCTGGTGGCACGGGCCAATACTCAAGTGCGAGCACTTGATTGTTTTGACTCTGTGACCCCCCTCCTAAATTCTCATTTGCATGATGCTGACTTTGAAACCCATCCCCATGTATTTGTGATGATGAACCACCCACTTCAAAGTTCCTTCCTCCTCCTCCTACTCCACCATAGGGGAAACTACTATTGTGCACAATGTGATCTTGAATCATTGGATCCGATTCAGAATAGTTGTTATGATCATTATTATTACCACCACCACCACCCTGTTGAACTCCATCATGTTGATCATGAGTTTGTAATTGGGGCGGCAGTGAAGTATTGGATAAATCGAAATCAAAAAAGTTTGGGGAAGGTGGAGCATCAAATGACGATGACTCATGAAAAGGAACATTGAACCTTGGATCAGCCATGCATGTATTTGCAGCATTAATCACACACAATGGAAGGGGAAAAAAATTAAGTTTTATATTTGTACTATATTATCTATAGTTGCTTATGAGATATAACAAACTCAAACTCTAGATATAATCTTCAATAAGTTTTAGTAGCATAGAGAGAGAGAGAGCGAGAGAGAGAGAGAGAGAGAGAGAGTTGGTTGAAAAATGTGAAAAGATTTGTCGGAATGGGAATTAAATAAATAGGCGCAGGCAGAGACAGTTATTTACCGTTGGTCCAACTCAAACGTTCTTCTTGGCCCAAATGAACCAATACAACCATTGCGAAACGTTCTTCTTTTGAATGATTTCGCGTCCGGTGGCGTTTCAAACGGCGAGGACGACGGCATTCTCAGCTTCGTCCACCCCCAACGACGGCATCAGCTCCACCCTCTTCGTCGTTTACTACGAAACGCTTCCCCAGTGAGACCCTGGGTGGGTGCCTTTGGGAAAAACCCAATGAGGTTTTGTTTGAATTCTGGCCTAAAGGCTTCGACTTTCGTCGATGGGAATGGTTGGCAATGGTATCGGTGGGAAAAGGAAAATGAGGGTATTGTGGGTTTAAACGATAACACGATAACTTGGGAGATAAAAGGGATGGGATTGTAACTGTACATGTCTATGGCTATGGCTTCGTCTTCGATTACAGGGATGGGTTCGCCATTGTTTTTGAGTGAAGTGGAACAAATTCGTGAGATTGCATTGCTTTCTGCTTATTCCCTCTTTTCTCTTTCGAATAATATTTCTTTCTTTTTTTTCCCTCATTTTCTTTTGGTATTAAAAAAAAATAATCTTAATTTTTCTCTATTTTATTTATGGTTTTATAATTTTTATGTTATAAGGAAAATTGTTATATAGATAAAAAAAATCTGTGTGAGAAAAAATCTTATAGACCCGAGGTTATTTAAAAAGCATGTAAAAATAAGGGTAAAATTGGAAAAGTGGGAAAATAATAGGGGCAAAAAAAGAAAGAGAAAAATAATGTGAGTGGGAGCACCAAAGTACTATATTAAATATTTTCGTCACCACGGAAATCGAAGGGTGTAGGAAAATTATAATTCTCATCTTGAATGAAAATTATAAAACCCTTTATTTATTTATTTATGGGGAAGGATATTGTAACAACCAATTTGTGTTACTATCAATCAATCTCACCGTTAGATCGCTTATGTTGATCCAAGGATTATATATTTATTTCCATCTTTGTATGGTTATGATTTTTCAAATTTAATATTTTATATTTATTTTTCATATTTATATGGTTATAATTTCTCATATTTAATGTTTTCACTATAAATTTGGGGAATCACGACCATACAAAGATGAAAATAAATATAACCGTTGGATCAACATAAGCGATCTAACGGTGAGATTGATTGGTAGTAACGTTGTAGTAACACAACTTGGTTGTTACAATATCCTTCCCCTTTATTTATTATTAAACTGTACTTGTTTTTTTATATGGATTCATGACTGCGAGGCTCAAGATTATATTCCTCTTGCTAATTGCTAGTTTTGTTATAATTTTTTTTTTTGGGAGAGGTGTAGCTCACATTATGTTATGTTTTATTAAAATAATATTTTTTATTGGTTTATTTAGTTGAATTTTAAAAACAACATACCTCTAACAATACCGATATTTTGATTGTGGAAAAATAATAATAAAGACCATTTGTGTTCAGGGTTTAAAGAAAAATAATATTGACACTTTCACAAAAAAATAAAATAATATTGATACTTCTCATAGAGAATGTACAACTTTCTCCTTGCACGTTGTTCCACATTTTCATCAGTCGTATATACACGGTTTGCTAAATAATTTTTTTTTCAATGACTCTAACTACATTAGAGAGTCAACAATCAGGAATCTGGTGTGGAAATGGGAAGGAACCCAAAGGGTTAAATTTTTCCTCTGGCTTTTGGTGGGGAATAAGCTTCTCAATAATGCTGAAAGTATGCGCAAACATATGGCGGTTACTGGTCTTTGTCCTAGGTGTCATCTGCCGATGGAAGATAATGATCATATTTTTAGAAGATGTTTCTGGCTCGTGAGAATGAAAGGAATTTCAATTCATAAATCAAGTTATACATCATTTTATAAAAATAAAAAAAAATTCAAACTCACCCAGCTCGACCTATGTCTGACCCGTTTTAACCCATTCATAAACTAGGCAGGTGAAATTAGGTTTGTGGGTTGGGAATCATAACCCAACCCGCCAACTTGGTTTAATGGCTAACTCGTCATGACAACCAATTTCTCATGCACAAGGAGACATAATCATTTTAGCCCAATCTCCCTACTCTATTTGTAGGCTTCCATTTCAAATTCCTGATATCATTGATTTATAATTGTATAAGGGATTAATATTTTTTATATTGTAAAAGATAATTACAAATACATAAAAATATGTGGGTCGGATCTGGATCTTTTTATGTGAAAAAAATATGACATGATTATTAGAGAATCATAACCATAAAAAAATAGATCAATGGTAATAAAGAGAAAAAAATATTTAAATAAATAATTAAAAAATTTTAACCATTGATTTACCTTTGTATGATTGTAATCTCTCACATGACCATATCATTTTTTTTTTCACATGAGAGGATCTATTTCCTGTGAGATCCATGTGAAAAAAGAGAAAAAACACAAAGAAAATATGGGCCCTATATTCTTTTATGTGTGTATAAAAAATAAAATTATCTTATATAACACGAGAAATAGTATCCAATAATATGCAGAAAATTTTTAAGTTGATTTTTTTATTACTTTGTTTTTTTTATATTTTTGGTACATACTTTTTCTTCTTCTTTTGTATAGGTAAATTTCATACTATAGTAAAGATTACATTATTCTAGCTAAAAAAAAAAGATTACATTATTCACACAAACTTTTTTAATAACTAATTATGAGAGTATACAAAAATATGCAAAAAATTAAGGGAAACGTGGCTTAATTTTGCTTAAAATTCATAAGGAAAAAGCAAAATTCATAATATGCAAAAATGGTCTATTGACTCTATTGTTTGAGGCTGTGTATGACAAATTTTTTAAAATCAATTTTTTTTTTAATTTTTATTTCGGGAATAAAAAAATAAAAATATTGTTTGACAACATCGATTTATTTTTTTTTTGTTCCCAAGAACAAACCGGTTCAATTTTTGTATTTAGAAATAGAAAAAAGAATAAAAAAATTCTTTTTTTATTTCTTGACACAAAATGAGAAACATTTTTTTGTTCACTCTCCACCACTATCATTATCACCACCATCCCGACACGACGCCACGGTCGTTGTCGCCATTGTCGTACCACCACCACCAATACCACTAACATCACCATGTCACTGTCACTGCCGCCACCACCACTATTATCAGCACTATATCACTGTCACCACCGTTATCACCACACCATATGAAAAGAAAGTAATGATCCAAAACTTTTTTGTACTTAATAGGAATAATTTTTTTATTCTATTATTTGTTGTGTTATCAAAAACAATTTTTATTCTCGAAATAAAAATAGAACATATTATCAAGTATCAACACATTTTTTTCTCAGAAATTATTCCAAGACACATAAATAGAAAATAATAATTTTTTTAGAAACAATAACAAAGAACAAAATGGTTTCATGCACACTCAAAAACACAAATGTTTCTTAACTCTTGTACCATTGTATTATTAAACACGTGTTACGTTGATTATGTAAGTTATTATTATTTTTCCCTTTTAACAGTGTGTAGATAGAGGAATACAATGACGAAGCCGACATTATATATGTTAATAAAACTTACATCTAATTTATTTTTTGGTTTTATGTTTATTATGTTGTAGGAAAAGTGATTATGTAATGTTATAGAGATTCATTTTACGTGCATTAGTTTTTTTTTGCTTTAAAAAATATGGGTCCCACAAAATATTATGTGTGTAGGAAAATTTGTTGTGTTATGTTAAAGGATACAATGAAAACCCTTTATTTTTTTTACATAAAACCCATTTAATGATAAAAAGTATGTTAAAAAAATAGAGGAAGATTATATTTATAAATTTTTTGTTTATAAATTATACTATGTCTGACCGGTCATACTTTAATCAAAAATGTATATCTGGTCATACTTAGTGTAATTTGTAAAAAAAAAAATTGTAAACGAGGCAAAAAAAAAATTCCTTATAGCAGTTATATACAATGAGGAGTAGGGATGTGCATGGGTCGAACCGTATCGAATTTTTTAAAAAATCGAAATGAATTGGTTTAAATCAGTGTTTTAAAACTCGGACCCGTCATCGAACCGGTCGAGGTACTGGGTCACTGGGCCATTGGTTCGACCGGGTTCAACCGGGTTGAACCGGATTTACTGTTCACATATTAAAAATATAAAAATATTACTTATATTAATATAAATTCACATAAGAAAACTATCAATGAGCTTCAAAAAATAAATTGATTTTCAATGATAGCAAGTATTATATACTTCTAAGCTTCTAGCTCTAGACCATATCATAATATTGGACTAAAACTGCAATATAAGTTTTTTTTTGGTAAGCAAACTGCAATATAAGTTAAATGCACCTTTTGTGCTTGACATGATACGGATAAATTAAATCATGATAACAAATAGTATGCAAGAAATATACACTAAGAAAAAAGTGTCCACCGTTAAGATGAGATCATGAAACCATCAGTGTTTATCACCACTTAACTTCATGAGATCATTATAAGATGCAACTAAATTACATAAACAAACTGCACTAATATAAAATACCTTATTACTTTCACCTTACTTTTAATCATATTCATCATAAAATATGAATATGATTTAATTCAAGAGTTCTTATCAACAAAAAAATAATTAAAAAAAAAAAGAATAAATAACCGGTCTAACCACGGTCAATCGGGTCAACGCGTCCAACGTTTGGAAGATGATAATAATATACTTTCAAACATCAAAACCATCAACGTATAGAAGAGACAAATTCTAGTTGTTCCCCTTCCTTGGGAGTGAAAACAAATTTACACTTAACCATTCGGTTAATCCATATCTTGCTACTATTATGCTAAAATGATTAAATTTTGTTCATACTTCACTAATAATACTTAACTAATTATTAATTATCAATAAATTATAATTATTAAATTAATATAAATCAATAATTAAAATTTAGCGATAGAGAATTATAAAACTTTTATAAGTTATAGTATATCCCTCCATCAAAAAAATAAAAATCAAAAATCAAAAACTGCTTTTAGTATGTCAAACATGCCCATTGTCTTCGAAAAAAAAAAGACTAAACAAAAAAAGTGCAATGAAAAAGTACTAAATTGATCCCTAAAATGATGAAAAAAAGGATTAAAGAATACTTATTACAATTGACAGAAGGACTAAATTGACCCCTTTTTTCATAATTTTAGGGACCATTTTAATACTTTTTTATTACCACGACTAAGAAGAATTTCATAAATATTCTCAGCACCAAAAAGATTGTTTACTCAAAAAAAAAAAAAAAAAATGCCCATTCCCATGAAGTATGGTCTTATCCAATGATGAGAATGCCATTCCGATGATGGCGTATGGTCTTACATAATCCTCAATTAACTTCTTCAACAAAAACTCTTCCCATTAACTTGACTTAGATTTTTATATATTCATGTGCATAATATAAGAACCCAATTTGACATTGTGAGCACATGCTACATACAAAAAACATGGCTACTCAACTACAATCTTTACAGCTCCAAGACCGAGTCGCAATCGTTACTGGTTCGTCCCGCGGAATCGGCCGAGATATCGCGATTCACCTCGCTTCACTCGGTGCCCGAATCGTCATCAACTACACCACCAACTCGGACCTAGCCGACTCAGTCGCCGCCCAGATCAACGCCGATTATTCCACCGCCAGAGCCATCACCGTCCGAGCCGACGTCTCCGATCCGGACCAGGTGAAGTCCCTATTCGACTCGGCCGAGCGAGCCTTCGACTCGCCGGTTCACATCCTGGTCAACTCGGCCGGAGTCCTCGACGGCAAGTACCCGACCATAGCCAACACCGCCGTGGAGACCTTCGACAAGATCTTCACGGTGAACGCGAGAGGAGCGTTCGTGTGCAGCAGGGAGGCAGCGAACAGGTTGAAGCGCGGCGGCGGAGGGCGAATCATACTTCTGACGTCATCGCTGGTGGCGGCGCTGAATCCTGGTTACGGCGCGTACACGGCATCGAAGGCGGCGGTGGAGGCGATGGTGAAGATCCTGGCGAAGGAACTGAAGGGGACGGGGATAACGGCGAATTGCGTTGCGCCGGGACCCATCGCGACGGAGATGTTCTTCGAGGGGAAGACGGAGGAGATGGTGAATAGGATAGTGGAAGCGAATCCCATGCGTAGGCTCGGTGAGACCAAAGACGTTGCCCCTGTTGTTGGGTTCTTAGCCACTGATTCTGCTGAATGGGTTAATGGTCAAGTGATTCGTGTTAACGGTGGCTTTGTTTAGTTTCCTAATAAACTAAACCATATTATTACCGATAAAATTAGTTTGCGCTGTGTGTGGTTGTATCAAGAGGTTAATAGGTTTATTTTTAGGAAACTGTTTTCTCGTGGGAAAATTAACACTATGTTTGAGTGTGTTTTGATTTTTTTATTCTTAAAATTATTTTGTAAAATAGTTATGAAAATAGTTGTTTTCTATTTTTTTTGAAAGTTAAAAATTAAAACAGAAAATAAAAACAACTCAGACACGTTCTCTATTCTAAAAACAAAAAAATAGTTATAGTTTTCAAAACATTTTTTACAAAACAAGTCTTACTAAACGAGTTTTTTAGTTTTTTTTTTCCGAAAACTAAAACACTGTTTTCCAAAACAAAAATCAATCAGAGCCTAAGTTTTTCGTTTGTTTTGTGTGTAATACTTTTTTTTATTTTTTATGGTGGAACCCATTTGAATTATTATATGTAGAAGATTATCTAATTTTATATTAAATGAGAAATGCAAACCCTTTATTTTTTTTGTTTGAAAGTGTTATCAACATTATTAAAAAAACAAAAATGAAAAGTTTTGAATTATTTATTCTCTTTTCGTTATGAACATGAAAGGGAATAAATAAAAGGGTTTTCATTTTATCATTTAACATAACACAACATACTTTCCTACACACAACATTTTATAGGATCCACACATTTTAAAACAAAAAAAGAAAAAAATATGGCACGCAAAATGAATCTCTATAACATTACACAATCACTTTTCCTACAACAAAATAAACATAAAACCCATAAATAACTAATTTTAATTTTAATATTTGATTGATTATTGTTGTTTCAATTTAAAAGCAATAATAAAAAATAAAGAAAATTAATTATTTTTGATTTTAAATATATCCAATAATAATTAATCAAAATAATAAAATTAAAATGATAGTAAATATTATATTTTCCTAAGTTTCATACCTATGAGTGCTATTATATATGCATATTGGGCAAAGTGTATCTCATTTTAAAAGATGTAAAGTTGTGTCATTTTAAGAAAGAGAAAGAGATAATAAAAGAGAAAAGAGAATTGATAAACAAAATAAGGATATGGATCTCATTTCTTTATAAAAGTGAAAAGATATAAATTATATCATTTAGAAAGAAAAATATTTTTCCATATATATTAAACTACGATTTCGTTTTGATTTCAAGTGATGGTACGATGCCAAATAAAGTTTATAAAGGTGGTGTAACCAAAAAAAAAAAAAGTTTATAAAGGTGGGTGAAAGACTGAAAGTGACAAAATTACAACCGGACTGCTACAACCAGTAAGGGTAACATTGTAACAATATCAAACTAGTGTTGTAGACTAGGGTCAAAATCATTAGTGATTACAGGCATTATCATCATACATGACATCCAAAGAACTTTGGCCATACATCATGCACAACATAAAAAAAAAAATTCCAAAACCAAAAACTCAACAAATAAAGCGGCCTTTTAGTCTGACAGATGCAATATTTTAATTTGAGTAAATACACTTTTTCGTCCCCGGTAATTTTCACGAGGTATATTTTAGTCCCGAACAATAAAAAAAAATCATTTTAGTTTCTAATATTTGAAAAAAAAAGGGCCACATTCATCCTTCCATTAGGTGGCATCTGACGGCCCAACTAACGGAGCACACGTGAACCGTTACTTTACTGAATCACCGTTAAGTATGCCAGCGTGGAAGTAATACGATATCGTTTTATGTCTTCTTGGAGTTTTGGATAGCTGACCCTAACATCGAAGGCCCTATTTGGTCTCTGACAAATTTATCGAGGCCCTATTTGGTCCCTGAAAATACATTTTACCGGTTCCTTATTATTTTCAAGTTCCCACAGTAAAATAGGTGCTTTCTTATTCTTCGCCCACTGTGGAGACTTGAGAGCATCAATAATGCCCAGACAAAGCTTTTTTGAAACAAAGGGCCACCAAAGAACCTCATTGTCAGTCTTGGTAGTGAAACCTTTTAGCTTCATTCATAATGATTTGAGGCATGACAGCCGTGACTTACTGAATTTTCAGCTTTGTTGCATGTTTAAATTGGTGTTCTATGTCAGTCATTGACATAAATATTTGTGATGCCAACGCTTATATCTTTATTTTGTGGAAACATGACAAGGCAGTATTCAAGTGGTATTATACTTTGCTGATTTTGTGACCGAACTACATGGTGATGGTGACTTGAATACCGTAAACAATTATCACTTTGGATGGTATTATACTTTGCTAAACTTTTGAAGTAGTCTGTTCACATTGGTTTTGAGGCCATACACATCTAAAATTCTGAGCGGATAACCTTCATATTACGTTTTGAGCATTCTAGTCACAAGCAGGTCCTTACTTTAAAAACTTAGTTTTTAAACACTGCTTTTATGTTTAAAGTTTAAATAATCTGATCAGCACTAGCTTAAGCAAATAATTATTTTACTGTATTTGCTCAAGAGTAGTCTGCTGAGATGAACTGTTTTTTGCCATAGGTTTTTGCTGGTGCTAAACCTCTCTTGGATAAAACACTTGGTGGCATTCTTGTTTCCGGCTTGATTGACACATTCATCAGCATTTTTCATGAAAATGAAACTAAAGATCTTAGAGCACTTGATACAAATGGATTCTATCAACTAATGCTTGAGGTAAGTTGAAGTGTTATGGAATATTAAGCCCTACATGATAATAGATAGTGTGTATTAAGCCATTGGTGAAGCTTGTGGCATGCTTGACTTAGGAACAAGACAGCTTCCTCCCCTCCGGCTTCTCCTAAACTTTAATGTATTGGGGAAAAGAAAAGAAATGTTCTATTAATAATTTATGCTTTTGATGATGAGTAAAGAGGGAGATGTTAAAATTGGGCAGTTTTAACCTACCATTTTTTCTTGCTTGACAAGCTTTCCCCTTTCCCACTCTTCTTTCCTAACTGTACAAAGTAAAAAAGAAACCCTCTATAACGCATACTGTAGTTATCCGCTTACCCCCTCTTTTCATTCTGTACACGACCAAGACTGACAATGAGGTTCTTTGGTGGCTCTTTGTTTCAAAAAAGCTTTGTTTGGGCATTATTGATGCTTTCCAGTCTCCACAGTGGGGGAAGAATAAGAAAGCACCTATTTTACTGTGGGAACTTGAAAATAATAAGGAACCAGGAAAATTTATTTTCAGGGACCAAATAGGGCCTCGATAAATTTTTCTGGGACCAAATAGGGCCTTCGATGTTAGGGTCAGCTATCCAAAACTCCAAGGAGACATAAAACGACGTCGTATTACTTCCACGCTGGCATACTTAACGGTAACTCAGCAAAGTAACGGTCCACGTGTGCTCTGTTAGTTGGGCCGTCAGATGCCAACTAACGGAAGGACGAATGTGGCCTTTTTTTTTCAAATATTATGGACTAAAATGAGCCTTTTTTATTGTTCGGGACTAAAATGTGCCTTGTGAAAATTGCCAGGGACGAAAAGAGGTATTTACTCTTTTAATTTTTCAACCTGTTTACTTCGTTGCTCTATTGTATTACCAAACTAATGCAGGGAGAGGCGCGTCTGACATGTACGCATATGGTCGCGCAGCTTGTGTAGGGGTCTTTAATAGAAACACACACAGATATTTAACGTGTCAGTGGACACGCATATGGAGCCACTACTTTTGGTCGTGTAAAATCCAGAATCGCATCTCCGGCAAAGTGTTGCGGCGCTAACGTCTAATCCGCGTCTGAGTCACGTTTCTGCACCCACCGCGTTCCATAGGAGTAGACTAATCTATGGCATGTACATAAGGAATACCGCAGATACAATAAGGATGTGACTGGTGTTATACATTTTTGGTTTAACACATGGAACATGTTCCTTTATTCTTTTTAATCGATTATTTTAAGAATTTTATAAATAATACTTTGATAATCGATTACCTGAAACATGAGACGCAAAATTGAGCCACTGTGTTGTAAGTAATCGATTATCATTCCTTTGGTAATCGATTACCTAGTTCAGTAATCGATTACCAAAATAGGGGAGCTCAAAATTGGCTACTGCCTCATTCTGGAACCTTTGGTAATCGATTACCTTAAGCATGGTAATCGATTACCACTGTGTAAAATTTTGAAAATGTGTTTTCTAAAATCTAAAATAAATGGCATTGCTTGGAGGGATGATAATTAGTATGTTTTATGCTTCCGCGAGTTTTGCATTTACAATTACGGCGTTGTTTTAATTAGTTACGAAAATGGTTAATCGTTTAACGATGAGGATTTAATAAAAGAAAAAGTTTACCCGTAATCTAATTAACTCAATTACTGTGATTGTAATTGCGCTTAATACCGTATGTAATGATAACATTACCTGTACGTAACGGGCTCTTATATCACTCCAGCCATGTATTCTCGTGACTCTTGGCCTCCCGGGACTCTAAAGCTTTTGAGCGTGAGATAAAATAGAAGCAGATTTAATTCTTGCTATCTGTGTGTTCTAGAATGGACCAATAGAATGCTATTATTTGACACCTTGTATTTGGATTCTTTTTTTTTTTTTAAATAACTTGGCCATGTCATCTTTTAAGTGGTTGTTTAGTATTGTTATCAAGTGCTGTTGTATGGACTTTTAAAATAATAAATTTATTTATGCTTTGCTTTTTTAGAGGAATTTCAAAAAAGTTTTGAGTAAAAATATATATTTTAATTGATTATATGACTCATTATGAGGTGTTATATGTATTAAATATAAATTATATTATATATATTAAAAATATTATTTAATATCAAAATGTGTCCTAACGTGTCAAAATCTAACATTTTTTAGAATTAACGTGTTGGCGTGTCATTTCGTATCTCGTGTCCTGTATCGGTGTCGGTGCAACGTAGACTTTAGGGTCTAAAACAATAACAATTTACGAATTGCACCCATCATGTGTTGAGACAATCATGTTTTATGTTCATTATTATTCCTTTTAATTATTATTCATGGGTTGAATGAACAAGCTTGGAAGTATCTCGTCAACTTAGATCATTCCTGTTGGGTGAAGGCGTATTATAGCCATTGGCCAAAGTGTGACAACATTACAAATAACATCACTGAGGTGTGGAATTCTAAGATTGTGAATTATAAGTCCAAACCTATCATGAGTCTGTGTGATGAATTGAGATGTTATATAATAAGAAGGATGACAACACACAAGAGAATTTTGCAAACATTTAGGGGCAAGATAACACATGCATAACAGAATAGGCTTGACCTATTAAAGGTTGCGACCAATTCTTGAACTCCTACTTGGACTAGGAAATTGGTCCAAGATGTGCATGAAGTCTGTGGAAGAGGTGAAAGGGTTGGAGTAAACTTAACAAATCAGTCTTGTGCTTGAAAATTTGGCAACTGACTGGATTGCCATGTGAACATGCCATTACAATCATTGCTCACAAGAATGAACCCGTAGAAAATCATGTTCATCAATGGCTTACAGTGGATGCTTTGCATGCCACTTATGAACACACATTGAACCCAGTTAATTTCCAAATATATTGGCCCTCCTCTGATGCACCCAAACCACTACCTCCACAACTAAAAAAATAATTGGACATCCCAAAAGGCATCGCGGAAAGGATCTTAGTGAAGAACTTATGACGAGCAACAAGAAACTGAAAAGGTCATATACAGTTAAGTGCTCCAAATATGGCCAGACTGGTCATTATCTGAAGACATACAAGGGACCTGCAGCTCCGTCAAAGGCAAAGCAAAAACCAATCAATGTAACTGTTCAGTCAAGGCTAGAGGAAGAAATACCTCTCATTCAAGGATGCCCTGTACCAGAAACAAGCAACCAGCCATGCAGCAACCAGTGGCACTAGGGCCAGATTCATGAGATTCATCTCTACACTTGATTTTAAGCCACCAAGGGCAGCTCCACATAAATGAATGAAAAAATAATTAGTGAATGTAATTAGGCCATTTTTTTGATAACTTTGATATTGGCCATTTGGAGATATGTAATTAGGCTTTTTTTGTATACCTTTGGTATTGGCTATGTTAATTCTTGTAATTAGGCCAATTTTTTGGAGCACTTTCGTATTGGCCATGTTTATTTCTGTCTGTCATGATCTTGTAAGGAATATAGGATATTCCAGCTTGTTTGTGAACTGATCATGTTCATTTCTGTCTGTCCTGTACATTTCTGGAATATAGGTCCACATTGTGCTATATGCTTCATGTTTAACAATCATGTACATTTCTATCTGTCATGTATGTTTCTGTATGTCATGAACAATGCCTCAGGTACAAGTGCTGCTGAAATGGTAATGTGCATGATTGTTGAAATGGTTACTGTTTCTGAGTGTGGTATCAATCATGTGTATGGTATCAGGATTTTTAGTATGCTTATTATCTTTCTGCAATTTGTGTCCCTTTTAAGCATTCCCCAATATTTATCAGGGACCATTTTAGTACTTAATTGATTAAGCATCGACCTTTTTGGGTCCTCAACAAATTTAACGGGACCTTTTTAGTCCTCAATTTAATTGCGCAGTCTGCATAGCATTAAACATTCACACAGAAGTGGCATCATAAGCTCGTTATAGCAGTGGCACACTATACCAAGGCAATGAGAATTTTGAAGATAGTGAGTGCCACTATAAGTTGAAAAGTGTGAGGGCCATAAGTCCAACCAGTAGTAGCCCATTCAATATCATCATAGTAACCAAAATGTGAGTGCCACCATAATATGCAGATACACATATGATAACTATCCATCACAGTTACATGTAGAGGTAAACCACTTGCAAGATGGTGATCAATCCTAACAGAACTATTGTTCCATTTTGTCTCTATATAGAACTCTTAGTCTAATGGTGATCAATCTTCCCGTTTCATTATTTCTTGCCTTTTGTTAGAAGTATTCCAAATAGGTTGTTAAAATGTTAGACTCCATTATGCTATTATAACACATTGATTTTAACATTTCCTATCATTTTCATGTTATTTAACACTACCAAGAAAGATCTCCCCAATCTTCCTGACAATTTACAAACAGCTACCAATAAAATCAAATATTATGAAGTGGTAGATGAGGAATTGCAATGCTATGAGTGACAATAGTTTTAAATTCACTTTGAACCAAAAGTAGGTGTATATTATAGTGATCTTTGTGCCAATGCAAGAAGGGAAACTATATAACATATAAATATATATATGATGAACAACATTTCATTACATCTCAACACTTGTCCGTCCATTACAATTTATTACATTTCAACAGCAATACACTAGCTAATGGTACATACACCAGCAATCTCAACACTGGTACACTTTTTTTCATTCTAGCCTATTTCCAACATAAATACATATAATAAACACAACAATAGCGGTAGCAACTAACACCCTAGCACACCTACCCACATGCCTAATTTCCTTCTCCACCCTATCAAACTCTACAAGCATCTTTATTGATAGCTCATTAATCTTTATATGATGCTCATTAATCTTCATTTGCTGCTCATTCACCTTAACCTGCAATTCATCATTCAACTTCATATCCACATAGTTCAACTTGAATTCCATTTCATCTACATTCAACTCCAGCTTATTAATTCTCCAATCTTCTAGCTCTATCGTCTCATTTGACGCATCATCCACCCATCTAAAAAAAATTGCAATATGACTTCTTTTCCTAACACCAAATGAAACCAGACTCATAATAACATTCAACTTAAATAAAAACAAATGAACCTAACTGAAAATTAAATAATGTGTATATTTGTCTATAAATTACTCACCTTGGCATTGAGACACTCAAAAAATGCTCTATTTGGGTTTCTATGAGTTTTGGAGGTGTATACAACACTTGACCTCCCGCATTTGCACCTTGGAGCAACAGTCATTCTTCGGCTTCTAGCCCCAATTAAACTGCAAAGGCTTGAGCTCCCCGTCCCAGAAGAAACATTCATCTTCTCACCCTAAATTACAAAGAACACACAAAATATTCAGTAAACCCTAACTTATAAAGTACAGACAACGATGGAATACCCAATTAGATGTGTTTCTATTTAAGCAACACTATACGACGACGTTGATAGGGAGATGATGTAGGGGGGAGAGAATAGTTCAACTTTAATTGGTTTCTGCAACAACATGAAACTGATATCCTATACGACGATGTTTTTATTCCTACATAGAACGTGAGTTATCCAGATAACGTGACACCTCATTCACGTTACTATCGTTGTGTTTATGACTAATGCAAGTACTAACGTGGATTCACTTTATCTTTATTGAGGACCTCAAAATTAATTTTTTTTGTAAGGGACCAAAATTAAAATCATAAATGATGTTTGGTAAAGGGGAAATTTTTTTGATCTAAGAATTTCGATTTTAAAAAATATGATGAAAATATTCAATTTGTGATAATATATGAAAATTAAATTTCTTTCTCAATTTAGAAAAATTTAATTTATCAGGAATCCTGTAAAATATCTTCTACCAAATGACCTAGGGATCCGGATGGAGTTTTACTCTTAATTTTTTTAAAAAATTGCACGGTTGTGTGTTGACAGGAGTACAGGACGTGTCTTATGGTTGCTTTAATCTTTTCTTTTTATTTAAAGATTATTCAGTCTGAAGATTTCACGTGTCAAATCTAAACCCCTTTATGTAAATATTATTCAACATTATCAAATGCTGTGGCTTGAATTTTATTTCTTAATGTAAATCATGTAATTAACAGGTAGGTTTTCCATAACATGGCAGACAGTAGGTGAAAAAGAAAAAGAAAAAAAGAAAACACTCAACTTCTTAAGCAATCATGGAAGACCATTCCGATGACGATGACATATGGTCTTACGTAATCCGTCAATTAACTTCTTATTGAAGAAATAATTATTTTATGTTGCATCTCAGAGACAAAGTAGTGGGTCCATTAATTTTTTTTTAAGGTGATGAACCTCACTATCTTATTTTTATTATATGATATAATATGAGATTAATATATCCCTCTTTATTAACTAAGAAAAATATCTTCCCATTATTCATGTGCATATTATAAATTGACTTGTGAGCATATCCTTATACTACACACAAAAAACATGGCTACTCAACAGCAATCTTTACCGCTTCAAGACCGAGTCGCAATCGTTACTGGCTCGTCCCGCGGAATCGGCAGAGAAATCGCGATTCACCTCGCTTCACTCGGTGCCCGAATCGTCATCAACTACACCTCCAACTCGGACCTAGCCGACTCAGTCGCCGCCCAGATCAACGCCGATTCCGCCACCGCCAGAGCCGTCACCGTCCGAGCCGACGTCTCCGATCCGGACCAGGTGAAGTCCCTATTCGACTCGGCCGAGCGAGCCTTCAACTCGCCGGTTCACATCCTGGTCAACTCGGCCGGAGTCCTCGACGGCAAGTACCCTACCATAGCCAACACCACCGTGGAGTCCTTCGACAAGACCTTCACGGTGAACGCGAGAGGAGCGTTCGTGTGCAGCAGGGAGGCGGCGAACAGGTTGAAGCGCGGCGGCGGAGGGCGAATCATACTTCTGACGACGTCGATGGCGGCGGCGCTGAGGCCTGGTTACGGAGCGTACGCGGCGTCGAAGGCGGCGGTGGAGGCGATGGTTAAGATCCTGGCGAAGGAGCTGAAGGGGACGTTGATAACGGCGAATTGCGTTGCGCCGGGACCAATCGCGACGGAGATGTTCTTCGAGGGTAAGACGGAGGAGATGGTGAAAAGAGTGGTGGAAGAGAGTCCCATGTGTAGACTCGGTGAGACCAAAGACGTTGCTCCTGTTGTAGGGTTCTTAGCCACTGATTCTGCTGAATGGGTTAATGGTCAAGTTGTTCGTGTTAATGGTGGCTATGTTTAGTTCCCAAAAATTAGGAACACGTTGTACTTTTTCCCTAAAATAAAATTAGTTTGCACTGTGTGTGGTTACATCAAGATGTTAATAGGTTTATTTTTATGTTTGAAAGATTTATCATCAGCATTAATAAAGAAACAAAAATGAAAAGTTTTGGATTATTCTCTATTCATTACGGGGATATGAATATGAAAGGTTAATAAACAAAGAAATAAGACAAATGAGTTCTGCTATATATACTGTTCTTGATTTCTTGGTTTGATCATAGTTTATTGTGTGAAGATTAGGAGCAAATTATTAGTGAATGTGCAAACTACAGGACTCAGTTGGTCAAATCTTTTGCATGCAAAGGCGTGTGATCCAATTCAGTTTTCATTTGAGAAGAGTTAGTTTAAAGAAATCATCTCTAGGGACTTCTTGAGTCTTGAAAGTTATTTATTAATTATATCTGAGTTTTGAACTTACGTGTGAAAGCTAGACTCAATATAAAATACGTCAGATTATTTGACCCTATTTTTATTTCATTTTTTATGTGATAGTGGTGTTTTTGTTTTTTTAATCTTATTTCCTTTAACAGTCTAAGAAGAAAACTCCATGTGCAGATACTTGGAAGACACGTATGATGATGAAGAGGTATAGAATTTTTTTACTTCATTATGGGATACCCTAACTACCTCTCATCTTTGGTCAAACAAGAAAGGGAAAAAAAAAAATAGTTTCTTTCATGCAAGATCCATAAAAAGCTCTGTCTTGATATTTAACAATAAGAGGCCAACTCAACACTCAAAATCCAGCAACTTGAGAGAAATACAGTTTTGTAGAAATTCAATTAGGAAGTGATTTATATGTTCAAGGGAAGTTCATTCATGTCATAACTGCGCATCAGTTTTTTTTTATTGTAGTTGTTTTTGTCAAAGACTGAAATTCGAAACCACTTGCTTTGAGATAAGCCACTGATAATTGATTCTCAGGCAAAGCTTGCTGCTCAATGGGATTTCATATTCTCTTCTTATATATCATTTTTTGATGCCATTTATCAGTTTTGGAAATAGTGCTCAAGAATCCCAGAACTTTACAAGTAATCCCAAAGATTTGAAAGCCTTGACTGGATTCTCTAACTGCCTAGAATCAGCTATTTTGGACTGGAACAGCTCTAACTCCCCTGATTACTGCACTTGGTCTGGTGTCACTTGTGATGCCTTGCCTGGTTTAGTCACAAGAGTGGTTCGCTTGGAACTTGTAAACAGAAGACTTGATGGAAAAATCTGTGAATCCTTAGCAGGTTTGGATCAACTGAAAGTCCTGAATCTTTCCCAGAATTTCTTTAGTGACTTTGTTCCTGACAAGTTGTTTCATCTTTAAAACTTGGAGGTTATAGACTTGAGTAATAATTATTTTGAAGGCTCTATAAATGCAGCTATCTGAAGGGCCGGCTTGGCTCAGTGGTAAGCATGCTTACCGTGATGTCCAAAGTCCCGGCTTCGACTCGGCCTCTCCGCAAAAGCGGGGGTAAGGCTTGACTCGCATGTCCTTGCCCAGACACTCACGAGTGAGTATTGAACTGGGTCGGCCCTTTATAAATGCAGCTATCTGTACCTCTTTGTCTCCGGTTCGAATATTTAAACTGTCTAGTAACTTCTTTTCTTGTAAGATTCCAGAAAATTTAGGTAATTGTTCTTCTCTGCAGCATCTGGCCATTGATGGAAATGATTTGTCAGGTAGCCTTCCAGAGAGTATCTTTCAGCTGCAGAATTTGAGTGTACTTCACCTGCAGGATAATAAGCTATCTGGGCCACTGAATAAGAGAGTTGGTAACCTTTCAAACCTAGTGGAATTGGATATTTCCAATAATGGGTTTTCTGGAATTCTTCCTGATATCTTTGGGAGCCTCACAAGGCTTGAGGTTTTATCTGCTGAGTCAAATAAATTCACTGGTCAGTTGCATGCAACATTGGTGAATTCTCCATCTCTTCAAATGCTTATTATGAACAACAACTCATTGAGTGGTTCAATTAATTTAAATTGTTCTGTGATGAAAAACCCAACCTCCCTTAGTCTTGGTTCTAATCAGTTTCATGGTCCAATTGGCAGCCTATCAAATTGCCTAAGATTGGAAGCAATTCTGAATTTGTTGAACCTATAAATTCTTTTCCTATACATGTTACTACGTTATGAAATGTATTTAATGCATTAGTTCCATGAAATAATTCTGTTTGTACTCCTGATAGTCCTTGTAACCATCGTAAAACATTTCCAGTTGTTTTATGTATAATAAAGTTAAACATTTCTCCTGGTTGCAAATTTTTAATTTCTTCATTTAATTGTATACTTACACTATGCCTATTACTCCAATTTTGTAAAATTTCATATGGATTTACTTTACAATCTAAATCTAATAAATCTTCTCTTCCAAATATCTCTAGTTTTGGTTTGTACTGTTCTGGAATATAACTCCATTGTCTATTTCTATTTTTTGCATAACCATGTTTGTATGGCATATTCTCATAATATTCTCCATAGTACATTTTTTCAAAATTTCTTTTCTTTTCTGGTTGACTAGTTCCTTCTGTTTTTACAAAAAATGTTTCATTATGTGGATTTTCATAAGGATTTTCATCGGATGAATAATCAGAAATTACTTCTTCAGTTTCTATTAGATTTTCGTCCTCATTTTCTTCTATATTCATACTTGCCATTAATCTTTATAATTTACCAATTGTTTCTTCTAAATTCATATTTTCCTTGGAGGCTGTATTTTTAAACTAGTTATTGATGATGATGATGATGAATCTAATATTTCTAATGGTTTTTCTAATATCGTTAAACTTTTTTGTTTGTATGATTCCTTAATTAATATTTTAATTTCTTCTATATCTAGGTGTTTATTTACTTTTTCTTCAATATTTATAATTCTTTTCTTACTTTCTTCTATTTCTAAAATTTTCTTTCTTCTCTTCATTTTTGCGGAATTTGTTTGAAGAATCCAAAATTAGCATTATTTTGGTAATCCTTCTCCTATATCCTTAAAGATTTGTTCTATATTATTTAAAATAGATAAATATCGATGATATTCTGAATTATTTGTACCTTGATTTCTTCGTACTTTGATACTTCCTGATTTAACCATCTTTCTGCGTTCTTTAGCATTTGGGCTCCTTTACATTCTATAATTGAGGCTATATTATTTTCTCCTTGTTTTTTAATTATTACATATAGTCTATCTTCTAAGATTAGTTCTATAATTTGTTTTTCTGCCATTATATTAATTTTATTAGTTTTTCTGTGAAATATTTTATTATGGGTTCTATTATTCTCAAATTTTCTTTAATAATATATTTTTCTTCATAGCATATTTTATTTATAGGAATATTTTCTAAAATTGTCTTTCTTTTTTCTAGTTTTCTTTTTATTCTTATAATATTTATTCTATCTTTTAAAAATTTTCCTTTTTTAATTATTTCATATTCTAATATTACTTGTTTTTTCTTCAATGTTCTTTTCTTTGTAATTATAAATCCAGACATTAATAATACTACTATTGAGTAATTCATATTTTATTGTTCAATTCATCTAATTTTCTGTTCAATTGACTAATGGCTTCTTCTCCTGATATTGAATGTCTTCCTCTTATAATGTCCACTGGTGGTTGAATTCTTAATGATTGTGTTCTCATAAGATTTGGTTCACTTTCTCTCGTATTTTCTATTAATCTTGAATTTTTATTTTTATTTCTTTTAAATAAATTCTGATTTGGTTCTAATTCTAATAAAGGAGTAAAAAGTTTATCTATTCTTATTTTTTCATCTTGTTTAAAGCTAATGCTATGATGACTATTTGTTAGTGCATAGTTAATTTTATGTTATAGTAAATGGATGATTTCCTATTTTCATAATTTTTTCTCTATCTAATTTGTAATTAATTACTATTGTCCTGTTAAATTTCTATCTTCTATACTTAGTCCTAATTGTAAATTTATATCAAATTTAATTTTTCTTTCTTTTTAATTTCCTTTTCCTTTGGCTATTAATGCTTCTTGTTTGTTTATTATTCTGTCATCTCTTATTTCTAAAGTAATTGGACTTTCTATTCCCTCTAAGAATGTAGATTTTATTAATATCTGAATAGTAGATATATGTATATATCCTATTTTACTACGTTCTTCTGGTTTCATTTTTTCTAGACGTTTTTTAATTTGTTCATCATTTATAACTGGGACTACTAGTTTTCCATCTGTTTGTTCCATTAATACAGCTTCTTCACCATACATAAATCCATATTTAATTATATTATTTCTTGACACTAAATTAGTAAACTTTTTTAATAATGATCTTTCAAAATTATGTTTTTCTTCTAATGATAAGTCTTCCTTTCTAATTTTGCTTCGATCTATAAATCCATCAAATGCAAAAATAGATCTTTCTTCTTTATGATTTATGATTTGTATATCTTGATTAATAATAGACTTATTGTCTTCCATTATATTTACTTTCTAATTCTTTCCAAACTTGATATTCAGATAATTTTATTCTTTCTATTCTTATGTTATCAATAATTATGTGGTCTTCTCTAATGGTATAATTTATTAAGTTTAAAAAATCAGTTCCTAATAGTAACTGATTATTGCCTTCTTCTACTATTATGTTTAACTGATATTATATGGCTTCATCAAAGTATAACCAGAAATGTTACTTCTTCTTTGCTAGAGTTAATAATAGTTCTTGGTGTGAATAACTTTGAACTTGTTGAAATATATTTTCGTGAAATATGCGACCATGATGCTCCCATATCTATTAATGCAGGAATTATATGCATATTATCTAGAATAACCATAACATGATATTGCAAGTAATGTTGTTCATATAAAGATACTAAATCAAAGCTTTTCATAAATAAGTCTAATCTGATCTTTTTGCGATTTCTGAATAACTTCTTTCTTATTTCATAAGTTGATAGGTACAAACGTGACTATACTGCATAGACATAGATTCTGCTCCAGAAATCTGACTCTCAGATCTCAACAGAATTTTCACTCAATATTTTGAGCAAAGAGAGTTTTTCACTTGATCTATATTTCAATTTAGCTTGCTCTCTTTCATTCTTGGAGATCTTATTTATACTATTACATTACCGACACTACCAACACTTAGGCTCAGGCAAAATGCCTTCCTTGCCCTTACACCCTTACAGCTGTTCAAATTACATTATTAGAATAGACATCATACCTACTGACATAACTTTAATAAATATCTTCTTTTTGCTGTTCATTCACGCGTGCTGTGCTGATATGTCAATTCATCACAACTATCTTCAATTATTTCTTCCTCTTCATCTTCGTTTCTGATGCAATGTGGACACTTTTTCAAATGACTTTCGTAGATACCAAGACTGGTACAGATGACTGACATGATTTCATCGGGTAATGTGTCTAATGGGTCACTTATTGTTTCAAATTTGTCTTCAAACTTTAATAAAAGTTTCTTGGCTATTTTCTGTTAATTCTATACTTCCATTTTTTCCTATTTTTAAAATAAGGTTTTCTTTTGTTTTTATTATTTTGATATTTTCTATAAGGTATTTTCTTCCATTGTTTTTTTCTTTTGTTTCCTCTAAGTATAACAATAGATTGCTCTAGTTCTGAGAGTTCTTCTTCCAAAACCTGCAAGTCATTTCGTGTTTGCTTTATCTTTTCTTTTTTCTGCTTTATTTGATTCTCGATCTGCTTGATTATGCTTTCCATTCTCTGGTAAGAGTATCTGCAAAACTATTCTTTTCAGATTTTATATATTTTAGGTAGGGCTTATACATATGGAATTGAAGTTGCCATCGTATAAGTCTACCCTTATTATAATCTTTCTGGAGTTTGTATCTCCAAAATCCTGTTATAAATTTTAAGTGTTCTTTTACTGTTTCTAATATCATATTCATCACTTCTATTTTATTTATTATTGGTATTTTTACTCTTTTATTTTTATTAAAGAGTAAAAGTATACATGGCGACGAATTGATTCAAATCCTTCACAAAATAAAGGAGGATACAGATTAAATTATTACAGTCCTACAACTGTCATCTACAGCAAGGATTCCCAACCACTAAAAGAAGAAGCCAAGAAACTTTTATTAAAGTTTGAAGACAAATTTGAAACAATAAGTGACCCATTAGACACATTACCCGATGAAATCATGTTAGTACCGGTCTTGCTATATACGAAAGTCATTTGAAAAAGTGTCAACATTGGTGAATTCTCCATCTCTTCAAATGATTATTATGAACAACAACTCTTTTGAGTAGTTCAATTAATTTGAATTGTTCTGTGATGAAAAACCTAACCTCCCTTAGTCTTGGTTCTAATCAGTTTCATGGTCCAATTGGCAGCCTATCAAATTGCCTAAGATTGGAAGCAATTAATCTTGCCCGTAACCATCTCAATTGTGGGATTCCTGTTGACTTCAAGAATCTTCAGTCCCTAACCCAACTCTCACTTTCAAACGCCAGCCTGCATAATTTGTCTGCAACACTTGAGGTTTTAAGTAAATGCAGGAACTTAAGTCACTAGTTCTTACTTTGAACTTCATTAATGAAGAAATGCCACAAGTTCAAAATCTAGAATTCAGTAATCTCAAGGTTTTTGTCCTGGCCAACAGTCAGATTAAAGGTTCAATCGCCATGTGTTTCTCTTCTGGATGGATATTTTCATAGATTGACAAAGGATGAATGGCACTGCCAATGAGCAAACAAAGGTCGTTAGCATTGGGAATTTGATTATCATATATCTTTTGTGGTAGTTTTAGTTACTTAACTAGCTCTTATGATTAAAATTATTGAAATACTTTTATGTTATGATCATGATGCATACACGATTAACTCTGTAATTATGAAATTACTATTTTGTGCATAAAAGCATATTTGCTTTCATGTGCGCTTAATAAGAAAAAAGTCACTAGCAATGCGTTGGTGATAGAGTTTGAAGAATTTGTAGAAGGTAATATATTCAAAGATTGGTGCCATCATTGTAAAAATGAAAGTTTGTATGAGTGATTAGTCAAATTCATATGAATGAGTACAATAATATGCAGTCAATCACTGTTTGAATTTAACAGAATAATACTACGCGGAGGGCTTTGTGGTAATAGAACTACTTACATGCATTGGTGCGTTGTGATAAAATTAAAACATTTCACCAAAAAAAATAAAAAATAAAAAATCAAAACAACAGAACAACACAATAATTTTGACTCTTAACCGCAACATGACAACCTTCATATAGTTTTAAAATTATTTTGACTCTTGTCCATGTATTTAAAATTTCATTCATTCTGTTCACCAACAAAAAATATATATATATATATATATATATATATATATATATATATATATATAATATATATATATATATATATAGGGATCTATTGATCTTATGTTGCATGAGATAATTATCTCATGCAACAGAGATAAAATTATGGGACCCACTACTTTTTCAAAAAATAAAAAATAGTGGATCCCACTATTTTATCTCTGTTACATGAGATAATTATCTCATACAACATGAGATAATTATTTCCCATATATATATATTTCATTCGTTCTCTGTTTTTACATTTGTCTATGCTAAATGCATCTTGATCCTTACTATGTTCAAATATACATCATTCTCAAATGCTGGGGCAGAGCATCGTATAGTTTTAGGGGAAGCATTTAAAAAAAACACAAAAAAAAAAAACACTAATTTTGCATGTAAATATTTATAAACTAAATGAATATTTTCAACATAGTCTCTCATGGATTATCTACTCATGATTATATTAATTGATTCATGATTATAATTTTTTTCTTTTTTATCACCATTGATTCACTTTTATACTATTATAATTTAATAATCGGACAAAAAATTACATCCAATGATTTAACACTCATAAAATCCATATACTTTGGGGCTTGCCTTAGCACATGTAACTGTATTTACCAAAGGAGCAATCATGATTATTTAGCAATTATTTCATGAACAATACAGTCATTTCATGAAGGTTATTAAATGGAGAAGACCAGAGGATAAAAACTGAAAAAAAGTACATGTCATTACAAAATTGCATGAGATGTACCACAATCATGGTTGGTGGAAACGTTTCTCTGTCCCTACATAAGAGCATTTTTAAAAGGGATATATTTTTCTGATTGCAACCATGTATGGCTAAAGCATTATTTTATAATTTTTAGACAAAAGAATTATCCGGTTAAAGTTGATTGGATAAGTTTTTTCAAAGTAATGCAGTCAAACATGTCATTATTTGACGGGACTGTTTTAAAATACGAGACTCATAAAATAAGTGCATTTATATTATAATCTTCGGAAGTCCATAACTTTGACTCGGGTATCCAAAAATCAGATGAATTTTTTTTTTGATTTCACATAAATTTTCGAGATCTACGCAATGACACTTTATTTGACATATTTTATCTCCCACAAACATAGTTTGAATTTATAACAATTGTACCACAATAACAAGAGTAATAACAAGAGTGTTTATCCATAAGATCTTCAAACTATGTTTGTGGGAGATAAAATATGTCAAATGAGCTGTCATTGCGTAGATCTCGAAAACTTATGTGAAATCAAAAAAATATCATCTGATTTGGATACACGAGTCACAAGTTATGGACTTCCGAAGCTTTACGGTAATTGGACTGCCTACGTGGCGCTGACGTGGCATGAGTCCCGTAAAAAATCAGTGACGGGACTAGTCCCGTTATCAGATACGGGACTAATCCCGTCAGCATATTTTTGCATTACTTTGGAAAAATTTATCCAATCAACTTTAACCGAGTAATTTTTTTTCTTAAAACTATAAAATAGTGCTTATTAGCCCTTCCTATGTCTTGCTTTCAGTCAGAAATTCTTAGGCAGCCACCTTATTATTTGACATGTTTTAAAATATGTTTAAAATAAGTGCATTTATATTATAATCTTTACAAATTTACCCCCACCAAAAATGGCAATGGGGAGTAATAATACCCATTAAAAATAAATGTTCATGAAAAAAATAAAAAATAAAAATAAAAATCATAATTTGATCTCATATCACAAGGGTGTCAAAACTTTCCTTATCAAATTATTAAATAAAGTTCAAGTATCTAGGACTATAGATTAAATAGGAACAACCATTTAGCAACTGATTCACTAATATATTGTTAAATAAATTTCAGCACTCATATAAGTTATATTTAATTCAAGTATCTAATTCAATAGTAAACACTCTCTTTTAAAAAGCCAATTTGATGTCGGGTCTTAATTCATTTGATACTCAATGACTGTTTTAACTTTTGGAAAACAAAATTCATAACACTTGAGTTTCTCAAGGTTCTATATAATTTAAGAAATTAAATTTTCCCCCCAAAAAAGGTTTCATTTAGGTTTAAAATTTTCTATAATTACGAAAAGTAAAAACCTAAATTTTTAGTCAACGAGGTGTAATTATCCTTTGGTTTATAATAACTGAATAATTTAAATTTAGACATTTATGTTGGTGAGATATATAAAACTTATTGTAAATACTTGCCAAAGTTGATGTTTTTTTTTCTTTTAATTTTTTTTTGGTACTAAAATTGATGTTTTTTAAACCTTTAGAATCGAGACAAATTCTTTGCCCTAAACTTTTCAATTGAGAAAAAAAATCCCAAATCTAATATCTAATTTGAAATGGCATGTATGTGTAAATTCAGACTAATCCAAGAGGATATTGGGATCATGGAAAATATGTGGTAAAGGTTCTTTTCCGTGACCCAAATGCATTTCCTACTATTTTTTGTTTTGTCCTGCAAAGATCAATGTCTCAGTTTTTCAAGTTTCTCTTCAAACTGTAATGGGGTCTTGTTCAATGATCACCAATAAAAATATCTGAGTCATTGTTGCGCAGTTTCATAAGAAAGGCACAAGCTTTAAGCCTAAAGCTTCAAACTTTCCAACTTGCAAGGAGAAATTAAGTAAAGGGTATGGCGCAATTCACAACGCAGGGTCGCTTAAAGCTTCTCTTCAATGGGGAAGGTGTGTCATCTCTTTTGGAATACAAGGACCCTTTTCACTACAAGTGCAGATCAGTTCAGACCCACAAGAGAAGGCCAAGGCACATAGGTTCTTCGGCTAGAATTTACTATGCAACATCTCTGAGTGGCAAAGCCAACCGTTGCAATGCTGAGGCACGCCCCACTGTTAGTGATGAGGGTATTCTTGATGATTATGATGTTGATGATGATGATGTGTTGGAGGAAGATGGCTTGTCTTGTTTCCGAGGTCTGGTGTTGGATATAGCTTACAGGTCACTTTCTTTCTTTCAATATTTTGTTTCTTTTCAGCTATTGCTATGCATACCAATAATCTAAAGTTTACAACTTTTTTCCTGAGTAAGTATCATCTTGAGCACTTTACATTGTACAGGGTTTATGTTGGAGAATTTTCTTTTTCCTTATGGGAAATGGGTGGGGGGATTGGGAAGATTCATTTGGTTTTTTACCTTTTGTATGTTCTGATGCTTTTATAATTCATTTGCTGTAGTTTTTTGATTCTGAACCTTTCTAGTTGGTTTTCTATTAAGTTTTTGGTAGGTTGTTGTATCACTCTAGGAAGACTGCAGGACTTAGTAATTTGGGAGCTTCATGCTAAGTTGTTATTTGTGATGTATTGGATTATTGGAGTGATGGTAATAATTCCTTTGTTAGAGGGTAGTCCCATAGAAAGGTTATGAAAAATAGTTGGGTTCGATTAATTACTATAGAGAATGAATTCCAGCAGGCTCTTGAAGCCTGGTGTCTTCATGGCATAGTGCTGGATTGATTATGTGGATATATGTTTGACTTGAATCGAGGAAGAACTACTTGGTATTGTAACTGCAAAACTCAAATGAAGCTTGTCAATGTGAGTATTGATGTATAAATGCGTACTTCTGTCCTTTTAGTTTTTACTTAATCTACAAATATTATTTGCATATTTTAGCAAGAAGTGACCTTTTTGTAGCATGTTTTTTCTTTACTATGTCAAGGGGAGTTCAGGATAATCACCGAGGATCGCCTTGCATTATTTGCAGGTTCTACACACTTGCGCACGTGCTCACACTTGTGTTTCTCCCTATTCATTTCCAAATTATTTTTTTCAATCAAGATAAAACGAATATAAGAACCAAATTTGATAATGAGTTGGTTGATTATGCATGCTTTCAAAATTATATGTTGTCATTTCTACCTACCAGTTTTATAAGTTATCCAGGATGAAATAGTGAATACTCTATAGCCTCTGTGTTTAGTGCGTGTGGATAATATGAAATTGTAAGTTTGTAACATCTTATTTTCTCTTGTATAGTCACCAATATCAAGACACCTGCTCAGTTGTTTGCTTATGGTTCTGACTGCTGTCATCCTGCTACAGGCCAGTCAATGTCGTAGGTTGGAAACGTGCTATATGTTTGGAGTTTATGGAGAAGGTCAGAATTTTTGGCTCAAACTTCTCATTTGTTATATCAATTACTGGATACATGCAATTATGCTATTGGGCCGACCCAGTTCAATACCCACTCGTGAGTGTCTGGGGAAGGACATACGAGTCAAGCCTTACCCCCGCTTTTGCGGAGAGGCCGAGTCGAAGTCGGGACCTTGGACATCACGGTAAGCATGCTTACCACTGAGCCAAGCCGGCCCTTCACATGCAATTATGCTATTAATGTAATTTAATGTTTTCAGATTGACATGAATATGTGTAAAGTTTAACTAAACCTTAGTTGATACATAGCATGTGAATTAGTTACATTATATATTGTTGGGTAAGTGTTACTTGTTATTTTTTAAATCTCAATGTATCTGTCATTTCCATTTAGAAGTAAAGCGTATTTCTGACATGGCTTCACTTTGTTTGATTTGTAGTTGAATGTGTAATATAAATCTGTTTCATTTCCCAGGCCACAATGCTCAGTGTGCACATACAAAGACATAAACACAAATACCAATTCACAGCCATGACTTTTGACTTTCTCTTTCTAGTTTCTTCTTCTTTTTAAACAAATACTGAAAATATGGTTATGAAGTTACAAATTATGATTTCAAATCTCGCTTTGTCCAGGCTGATGTACTAGAGTATTATGCTAAGACGGTGAACTCCCCCGGTGGATCTTTCTATATACCAGCTGTCTTAAGGGTATGCACACAGTAATGCTTTTTGGTTTATTGATCATTTTAGTAAAACCACTGACTCTACTTTTCTGTCAGCATTTATATTGTTGTATTTTATCATAAAATGATATTTAACAGACAACTATTGCTGAAATTTTTCTTGTTATTTGTCTGCTCTAGTACAGATTAGCTCAACGTATCTTTATTTTGGTACAGGTTCCTCATTTACTTCAGGTTATTAAAAGAAGAAAAGTCAAGAACACTCTTTGTCGGAGAAATATACTATTTCGGGACTATTACACCTGTCAGTAAGTACTCTATATTGAACTTTGATTCCTGATATATCTTGTTGGAAATATAGGGATTATGTATAAAGGGAGGAAAAGGAATATTCAGAATAATAAAATTATATTGATGTTGTTGTGAATGATGTGATACAAAAGACAAAACTCTAAACCTTATTTATAATTTTATACTAATGCTAGACTTCTAATCTTAATTAAATAAGGAAACAAATATGAAATATCATGAAATTTGAAAATCATTCCTAAGAGATCATCTAAGATGCTCTAAAATATTGTAAGATACAATGATGATATTATAAGATATCTTCTAGATATTCTCACAGATCTAAATGTGTTTAATTCAGTCTTTCTACTCAACACTTCCCCTTTTTTATATATTCATTGGATGGTGTTGTCAGTAGCCAAAGTCAAATAATCAATCAAGATTATCACTACTGAAGGAAATTCAGAGGTCTACATAACATAAAAGATTCAACCATGCCTTGTGACTGCAATATTTTTCTACTGAAACTCTATATCATCAGCATTGCACACAGGGCATTGTATTACCTCGATGGATGAACTATATGGTGTTGAGCGTTAACAATTTTGATAGGAACCAACTAATACCAGGAAACAGATTCTGATATAGATTTAGCAGATTCAATTGGATTCTGCTACCAAATTACAAACACCAACTTCTCAAGACAAGAAAGTTACAAATAAAAGAGTAAATCTGAGACAGGAAAAGAAAGATAACCCAAACAACCTTCGGAGCAATTCGAGGAGCTCTGTAACCCTCCCAATACAAGCCCAAATTTCCCAGAGTGCCTACTATCATACAACTTTCTCTATTTAACCACGGTGTCATCATGCATTCTGTTAGACACATCAGCATAGGTGCATTCTGCTAGACAGTTTTGTCATCATGCATTTTGTTAGCAACTACATTCTCCCATAATAGCATAGGTGCTGACTCAGGAAGTGGGAGTGATTTCATGTATCTCTTCCTAGCATAAACCTTTAGGGGCTAACAAATTTATTCAGGGACAAGGCTGCAAACTGAGCAAGTTGTGTAAAGCCAACTTCATGATAGGTTGAGACACAAGCCCAACTGGCCATGCCTTCTGTTGTGCAATTTAAGCTAAAGCCCTCATTATGGTAATTTAAGCAGGATGCTGGTTGAGCTTGGTTAGGAAATCCTAGAAGTTGATTTCAAAAAAATGTTGTTATTCTCTTTTTGATATATAACCTTTGAGTTGAGCTTCGGTTGACACTTGACAGGACTATAACCTTAGTCCAGCTGAAATTTGCTTCTGGTTGGTGATGTTTTCTAACATAAAGTCCCTTCTTGTTTCCTAATCTCTAGTTAGGGATTGCCATATTATTCACTTCACAATCAATGAGAATATGCAAGTCGAAGCCATAAATGATTAAAATTAAGATTATAATTTAGGTTTTGACAACTTGGTTGGAATGTAGGTGGATTTATGCATTTTCTATGTTGCAATTATGGTATTGGTTGGGATTATAGGTAATTTGGATGAAAGTCGATGAAGGTTTAGCAAAGAAAATGAGATATCCTTTAAATTAGACTTTGTTTTTATGTATGCATTGTTATTTGTTCCTTATGGAAACCCTAAGCTAGCACTAGTTTGTTGCTTCTATAGCTGAGAATTGTGAATAATGGATGTAAGAAGTCCTAGGCAGGATCTTAACATTTCATTATATGGAGTAATTATCAGTCAGATAGAAACAGTTTCTTGGTTTTCATCTTTCATTATAGTCTTTCTATGAAATTACCAAAAGTAGAGGGATCAATGGTGATATTGCCTTTTTAAATGATTAGGTTAGTTGAGATACAAATCCTTACACTGACATGAGATTACCTTCTCAACAGGTATTGCTCTTCGGTTGATAATTTGACAATTGATCACGTGGTGCCCAGTGCACTCGGTGGAGAATGGAAATGGGAAAATCTAGTAAGATAATCTTTTTGCATTTAGAAAATACTAACTACTTGATTTATTGTTGTCCTGTTTTTTTAAATTTGGCATGCAGGATTGTCATGATAATTACTTATTATTTCACAGTAGATTTTATTAAAACACTTTGTGGGAGTTATTGACAAGTATAAGGTTGTCATTTGATCTCCATATAACCTTTCTCCGTAGCTTTTACTGGAAAATCAGGAGTTGAGTTATTGTCAGAGGCATTGGTTACACAATTCATTGGTTTATAACATTAGGATGAAGAACAAAATTATAGACTGGGAGAAGGCTTAAGAAAATTTCTGCGCATAGATAGCTGAAGATAGATTTATAGATGATGATACGAGGAGCGATTTAATGACTATCATTTGCCTCTTCTTGGGCAGGTTAACCTTAAATACCATTTTTTGGGGTTGATTTGTTACTCTTCATTTTTCTTATGGAAGAAAAGAACCACCAAGCCTTGAGTAGTAATTCTAGTTGACTGAAAAGCTCAATTAAGATTTGAGCCATAATAATGCAAGTAGAAATAGAAAGCTTCTGTTAACATGATTAATGAACATAATTATATGCAAACAGAAGTGGTGTTGACCTATGAGAATGCTTAAAATGAGTATTCACTTTGATTTCAATTCTGGAGTCTAGATTAAAATTAGTATCCACTGCTTTTCTCTTTACTACCATCATAACTCCTACACTTGAATGAAGAGTTTCTTCTGGCTAAGTTCTTAATTGAATGAAGGAGGGAAGAGAATTGGAATTGTAAATCCAAAGCCCATCTTCCTGTTTATAATGTGTAAACAATCAACTTTCACTTGATATAAAACTCTCATACGGTAATTGCTGATGATAGGTGACTGCTTGTGACAAATGCAACTCAAAGAAAGGTAAAAAAACTTTAGAGGAGGCAAAAATGAAGTTGATTAAGGTCCCAAAGGTACTGCCTACTTAACTGACTACAAGTATATGCTTTTCTTCATATGATGTCTACCAAGAAAGGGTTGCAAGCCAATGTTTAAGTTCCAAATTTCAATTACATTTATTAATTGAAGCATACTACCTATTTCAACAGATAAATTTTCGATACTCCTGTAGAACTGAGTACTCTGTGTTACACTCACTAAAATTAGAAAAACATTACATTTTCTCCATCCACTTTTTTTTTTTTTTTATTAATGCCACGTGAGGCCATTTATTTCTAATTTTAGCAAGGGAGTGTGTACTTCAGGAGTATTGAAAATTTACTCATGTTTCAACATATTCATGGTTTAATGTTTCCTTTTCTCAAGAATCTTACTCTTGTTATTCAGGCCCCAAAGGAATATGACATTCTTGCCATACCTCTTACTTCCGCAGCTTTAAGAATGCTAACAGTAAGAAAGGGAACACCTGAAGAATGGCGTCAGTACCTAAGGTCCTCTTCAGAATCATGAGTTAATATTTGGTGGTAGTGGTTCATTCCTGTATGTCATGTCATACACACTAAATTTCTCCTTGCTCACCCCAAAAAAAATAATAAAGAAAAAAATTGTCATCACTATTTTAAGTAACTTCAATTTAATAATAAAAAGTTCATTGTAAAAAGTGTTCTTTAATCTCAGTGATTGTGTAAATTTTATGTATAGCAAGTTCCTGCCTAATTTGTATGTTAAAATTGCCAGACCTCTTAACCTGGTCTTGGTTTTGTATCTGCTTGTTGGAACATGGATTAGAATCTTGTTATTTGTAGAATCTTTATTTGGTAATAATGAACTCCAAAAGAAAATCATGATACTGAAATGTTTCTATGTCATATTTATTTGTTATTCAGTGAATCTAATATCTAATGTTAAAGAAATGTTGGTATATAGATATTTATTTTGTTGGAAAAGTACAAGTGTGAGTGGTGTGAGGTCTCACATTAGTTAGATATAGATCAAGTGAAGATCGTATAAGTACAAAAGACCCATAGACCTATAACTTTAAGGTTCTGGGTTAAGATGCGGTGTTATTAAATCACTTGTTATGGTTTGTTATTTGGTCTATTGGTGGAGGTATCTTTTCCAAAAGGTTTTAGGCTTTCTCGTACCATTCCAACATTTTTGTATGAGATTGTAAGTTGTTGGAGTATCTTTTTGCATGGGAATTTAAAAATCTCATGTTAGGAATATAAGATCTGACAATTCAAAACTGTCAAGCATTTAATAAATGTTTAACAATTTGGAGATCTTAAATTATGATACATCCTACGTTCTCATGTTTTAGTACGATGTCTAGTTGTTGAGATATATAAAATAATTAATGTTGTCTCACCCAACAGCTTAAGCTTTTGGGTTGAATTGGTTTTTTACATGGTATCAGAGCCTCGGTGTACTGGGTTCGATCCTCACCGCCCCCCACTTTCTTTCTAGTGGAATCTCTTTCTTCGCATAGGTAGGTAGGCTTGTGCATCGTCCACCCTTCAAGTCCAGTGGGCTCTCGTATGAGAAGGCGTGTTGAGATATATAAAACCATTAGTGTAACCTCATCCAATAACTTAAACTTTTGGGTTGAATTAGTTCTTTACACTAGTCTTGCAAAGTATCAGATTTTCATTCATACAAAATGCCCCCTAAATTTTGTATTTAAGCCTAGTAGGAGTCTTCGGGTACTGGACATAGTTCACAGTTTGAATGGAGTAACATATGTCAATCTGCCTATAGCAATCAATTTCCTTCTTTCTATATTGACTATTATGCATTAGTACATTAATGCAACTAACACTTGACACCTGTAGGAATGCCATTTACATCCATGCAGCATGATGGAGAGGGTTTTGTTATTAGTCTATGTATTTGTGAGGCTAATACAAATTAAAAGTTGGCACTTTGCATACATACAAGTGAGGTAACTTGAAGTGATCTTCAAGTAACATTACTCATATTATTAATCATAGAGTCGTGCATCCTGTGTGGAGAAAATGGCAAGGTAAAATAATTTCACACACCACTCTGTGCATTACTAAAGCGGTGTACAAAATCTAACGTGGGTTCCATGTGGGTTTTGAAAGATGAATGTGGCAAAGGACATTGGAGCTTAATGATGGATCATGAAAAGGAATCAATCCTTATCCCTACATATCCCTGGGGTGGGGGATGTTCGCCTTTACCACATTATTGTTCATTCAAACACCTTCTTTCCTATTCACCTTTCACGCCTCATCAGATGAAATTATTGCTTGCAATGTGTCTTTTCTTTTTTCTTTTTTTCCCCTCTCTCAGGTTGATTAATCGATTACGTGACTAATTTGATTTGAGTTCGATTGGATCCTTATATGGATGACTTTCCAAGAATATTTATCCATTCTTTAGACTCAAACTCGAGACCTTTAAGGGGCGTTTGGTATAAAGTCTTTTTTAGGATTCCCGGAAAATTGAATATTTCTAAATTTTTAATTGCGGATATTCTCATAAACTGAATGTTTCCATCATATTTCTGAAAATCGTGATTCCCGAGTAAAAAAAATTATCCTCTACCAACCGCCCCCTTGGTTAAAAGTAGGGTTGGCAAAACGGGCCAACCCGACCCAACCCGCGTTCAACCCGAAAAAAATGAGTCGGGTTGGGGTTGGCTCGAAAAATAAACGAGCCAGAAAATTCAACTCCACCCGAGTTGGGTTAGGGTTGGCTCGCGGGTTGGCTCAAAAAAATGAAAAATAAAATAAAATTTCATTAATGTTGTAACTTCTAGATTTTTTTTCCCTAAATTATTAATACATTCAATACAAAGACATTATACAAATGAACCATAGAAAATTTCTTTTGCATTTGGACTTGGACTTATTGACAGCTGGCATCTTATTCACACTATCACACATACTATAAAAAGGTCCTTAATGCACGGTTTTGGACTTATTGGCAGTTGTAGGGTATTTTCGTTTGTGTCTTCGGAATTGGGATTGGGATTTTAGGTTTTAGCTTCCCTCTTTACTTTCTTTGATTTTTATACTTTTATATAAATAAAAAAATCATAACCCGCGAGCCAACCCGTTTGACCCGTGAGTTGGCTCGCTTTTTTCGAGCTAACTCGAATTACTAACTCTTTTTTCCTAACCCAACCCGATTTATTTTAACCGGGTTACGAGCCAACCCGATGGATTCGCTCATTTTTGCGAAGCCTAGTTAAGAGGGTCAATTTCCTTAATCACTTAAACCAATCTGGGTGTTCTTCAAATGTACATTCATGACTAATGACAATCAAACTAGGAAATAGTGTTCCCTTCATAATTTAGCTGTGCCTTTTTTTCTTCCGATCCAGGGTAGTCATAAACATGAAGTTAGAGCTTGTCTTAAGCAATAAGATAGAGTGAGAGAGAGAATAAACCCAAGTCAAAGCATGTGTGGTCACATTTATGGGACCAACTGCTCTTGTGACCATAACATAGTTGCATCATTGCATGCATCAATGGGTGATAATACAAGAATGGCCGAATGGGTATATTATTGTAATGGTTGATAGACCCTTTGATTTAGACAGCATAGCATGGGAAGATTTTAATTGAAAAGAGACCAAAGGTTCATTGATTATGTGCCTATGCACAAGGCCATGGGATTTGAGGACTTAGGGTTATCTAAATCATTCATATGCAGTTCGTTTCGTTATTCTTTCGGCTCTGTTTCAAGCTGCTTCTTTCAATATTATTCATTTTCAATTAATTACTCATCCAACATTGGACCCACCATAAGATTCATCATTCACATATTGGTGAAGTATTTACGTTTTTGTTTAATTCTTTTGTTGTCAAGTAATCAGAAACCATACCGTAAGTGGGGTTTTGGCGGTGATTTTTGTTCTCAATTCAAAAATGCATTCATTCTTTACTTTGTGAAATCTCTTTTAATTTACCTCTGAAGTTAGTTTTTAATTATTTATAATTTTATACAACACTTCAAAATTGCAATATGACAGGTAGAGAAAATCAAAATCTAATCTTCTAAATTTTTTAAATGAGCAATATTACAGGAATAACATAAGGGGCATTGGGCAATATTAATTTCCATTGGTGAGTTATTGGTAAGTGGTGGGACAATGAATAAAGTGCCACATTTTTGGCAAAAAGTTACTTGAATGCCACACTTTGTAATTTTTTTTCCAAAATGCCACGTCATCTAACTCGTTACAACACCTGGCGAGTTAGGTGTTGACACGTGGCAGAAGATGCATGGCTAGGGGTGTAAATATAGCGATTAGGCTAGGCTCTGACTTAAATAGATTAAGCTTGTGTAAAAATTATTGGGTCTGACCTGACATGTTAACCTGTGTAAGTTTCAAATAACAAGTTTGGTCTGACCTATTTTAAAAAAATAAAAGTCTTGGTCTAGACTTGTTAGACTGTTTAAGCCTATTAAACATTCGACAATTAAAAGAATACCTAAAATAATATTACTTTATTATTCAAAATTATTAAGATAATAATTTTATTTATTTTATTTAAAATAAATAATGATATAGGCCGGCCTATAGGCTTATAGGCCGACATGTACAAAAAAGCCTATGACCTGTTTTCTAAATAGATTTTTTTAAACATTATGTCTGTTTTATTTTACTATTTATAATAGGCCAAGTCTGATCTAATATAGGCTAAGTCGTAGGCCCCTATAAACTGACTTAGCCCATTTACACCCCTATGCATGGTCACGTAAGCCACTGCGCAGTACAACAAGATTACGTGACATCAAACATGCTATGCAGCATAACATGTTTAGTCATATTTTCTGACATGCGGCAAACGTGCTATGCAGCATTGCATGTTACGTGTGTCATGAGATAAATTAATGCTCCTAAAAATAATTAATTAATAGTTATAAATAATCTAAATTAATTATTTTAGTTTAATTCGGTCTATATTAGTTTAAATTATTTTATAATTGTTAATTAATTATTTTTAGGAGTGTTAATTAATTTCATTTAATTTAGTTTAAGTTATGTTAATTTTTTTTGAACTTTTAAGTAATTTAATTTCATTAAGGAGTGTTAATGAATTAAATGTAATTTATGTTTGTTAATTATTTTAGTTTAATTCATTTTATATTAATTTAAATTATTTTATAACTATTGATTAATTATTTTTAGGAGTGTTAATTAATTTCATTTGATTTAGTTTAAGTTAAGTTAAATTTTTTGGAACCGTTAAGTAATGTAATTTAACTTAGGAGTGTTAATAAATTAAATATAATTTATGTTTGTTAATTACTTTATTTTAATTTTATATTAATATAAATTATTTTATGACACACACATAACATGTTATGCTGCATAGCACATTTGTCACGTGTCAGAAGTTGAGTAAACATGTTATATTGCATAGCATGTTTGATGTCACGTAATCTCACAACACGGTGTAGCGGCTTACGTGACCATGCACCTTCTATCACGTGTCAACACATGACTCACAAAATTTTATAACGAGTTAGGTGACGTGACATTTCGGAAATTTTTTTTGCAAAGCGTGGCATTTAGATAATTTTTTGGAAAATGTGTGACACTTTGATGTTGTCCCTCAAGTGGTGATTTAGCTGGACCTCGGAAATTGATCTACCTAAAGTATAGTGGAATCTATTCTTATTGATTATTTTTAATATGAATCATGTATTACCTGCATTTAGTTTAGCTTTTTTTACCTACATAAACTTTATTCTTAATGCAATTCTCCTAAACTATAGTAAAAAGTGTAATCTTACTTTTTCTGTCAAAGTTAGCAGTGGCACAATTAAATTTAACTTGCTTTTCACAGAGTCAGCATTATTATGCTTCTTACACCCTCATTTAGGAGGTTGTGTTAAAAATAAAGTTTATGTACGAAAAGGAGAAATATGTTAAATTACATTAGGATAAAGTGTAATTTGCATTTAAACTTATGTCCTCTTCGAAATCTTTGAACTTCCCCTCCCTCGTCCTCCAAGGACCTCATTTGAAGTCACTCAAACTTGTCAAAAGCTAAAAGATTTTGGAAGAATCTGAATGTTCAAACATTTTTGAAAATACTGATGAAACTGAATACGCAGTGCTTGTACCAGTCTGTGCCCTGGCTTCTTTGGACTCTTCCAATGCATCTTTTGAGAGGTTTGCAAAGAAAAAGTGAAAGTGGGACCTTTACTAGTTACTTCTGTCTGCAAAGCTAACTGCACCCCAACACTCAATATCTCATTTACCATTAAAAAAAGGGTAAAACTTCCAATAACAAAACTTGTAAACTTTTTTGCTTATTAGAGAAAAGAAAATTTTAGTTTATTCTATTTATATGCCAGAGGAAGAAAAAATCAAAGGGAAGAACAGAAGTGGAAAATGTAGAAGGTAAGTAAGGTATAAATAAATAAAAGTTAATCTTTTATCATGTTACATGTTAAAAAGTTTTTTTTTTTTGAAATTCCCATCCCTACATTTTTTTTAAAACTTGGTAGGTCAATCATGTGATGTTTGTACATAAGAAAAACCTTCTTCTAGGTGAGAAAAGATTAACCCATAAATAAATGACGTTTTGGGGTAAACAAGGTTAATGTAGCATGAGTGATGAGAGATAGTGATTTGTATAGGAAGAGTGAACATTTTGTCACACCTGTCAAAAAAAATTTACGAGACTACTATGCCAACATGTTAATAGTAAATTTTCTCAAAATGTCACGCGATATATCTCGCTACACTGTATAACAAAATATGTTTACAAATAATTCGCTACACAGTGTAGCGAAATATGTCATGTCAGGTTGCACAGTCAACAAAAATGAAACGTGTCAAATAGTCAGAAATTCGCTACACTGTGTAGCAAATTATGCTTAATTTTGCTTGTTTGACACGTGTCATTTTTACTGACGGTGCAACGTGACATGGCATATTTCGCTACATTGTGTAGTGAATTATTTACAAATATATTTTGATAGTGTAATGAAATATGTGCGTGATATTTTGGGAAAATTTATTATTTACGTGACAAAGTGCTAAATTTTTTTTTGACAAAGGTGACAAAATGGTTCCGTGATTTATGTATATCTTCATGAGATAGGGATGTTAGCTTTCTCTCACTGTTTGATAAATTTGATTTGTTTTCTTTTGCTTTTAACCTTTTTATTTTATCTGCCGACAAAAAACCAAGGGCCATAATAATAAAGAGAGCACTGAGACAAAGGTTGAGCTGTGACTTGCAACACCAATTTTGACTTTCTTTCTCTCTCTTTTTCCCTTTCTTTTCCCCTCTCTCGGTGGGTTCAAAATCATATACTCTTGAGTTATAGCCTTATGAACATGGATGTGTGCCAAAATGTATCAGTTTCCGGCGAGTGCAAGCAAGAGAAGGTCCTTACCCCTTCTTGCTCAAAGCTTTCTACCTTCTCAAGCAGCCTTGATGACCTCTTCTCTGCTCAGAACACGGTTTGTTTGTTTCACTTTAATGTTGGCTTGTTTAAGCAAGTTCTACCATGAGTTTTTCTTTCTTGGTTTTGAGAAAGTGATTCCTTTGTTTTGGTTAACTATATCTTTACCAAGCTTGTAGCTTTAATGTTATGCTGCTTATGATAAGTTTCTTGGTGTATTTAAGTGTTAGTAGTCCTTAATAAAAATTTGCATTCTTTGACCAAAAACATGTGCAGGAAGTGGATGTTGGCTTGGAATGGCTTTCAGTGTTTGTTGAAGACTGTTTTTCCAGCCCCCCAAGTTGTGTCTTGGTACCTAATGGTGTTAAGACTACAACAAGCACAAGCACAAGCTCCAAACCTTCAGGCACATTGCAGAGAACCCGGAAAAATGAGTCACCTTTGCAAAATTTTGCTGTGCCTGGGAAGGCTAGAAGCAAAAGGAAAAGGCTTTCAGCTCCTAGAACAAAAGACCCTTTAAGCATATGGTCACGCCATTTAAATCCACAAAATGAAGCCTTGAGTTCTGACCCTCCTCTTCTCAAACAGGCTTATTGGTTGGCTGATAGTGAACTCATTGTTACTAAACAGAAGGAAGAGAGTGAAGGGATCAAAGAAGAAGAAGAAGTGGTGGAGAAGGAGATTGTGAGCAAGGAAAGCTTTGTGGACTCTGAGAGTGAGGTTAGCAATGGTCAACATCCAATGCCAAGGAGATGCACACATTGCCTTGCTCAGAGGACCCCACAGTGGAGGGCAGGACCATTGGGTCCAAAGACACTATGCAATGCATGTGGAGTGAGGTACAAGTCTGGTAGGTTACTACCTGAGTATAGGCCAGCCAAGAGTCCTACTTTTGTAAGCTACTTGCACTCCAATTCCCACAAGAAAGTTATGGAGATGAGGATGGCTGTTCCTTCTTCCTTTCCTAGTGAGCAGTAGTTGTTACTATATATTTTTATGTAAATCAAACTTCAAAATTTAGGAACAAACTATTTGGAAACATAGATACTACTATTAAGGGTAGTGATTAGTCTATGATTTTAGGCCCATTTATATGGCTTAATATCCAGTTTCAGTTTTTCCTTCCCCTCTTTAGAGCTTATATATGCATTGCAATCTTATTAAGTGTAAGTAGTATTTTTTTTACTTATTCCAATAGGAATGTGAAGGGCCGGCTTGGCTTAGCGGTAAGCTTGTTTGTCGTGGTGTGTCAGGTCAAATCAGTCTCTGGGAAAGACTGCCTAGAGTATTTACTTCCCCAGACACTCACGAAGTGGGTATTTGAACTGGGTCGCCCTATTCCAATAAGAATGTGCATGTCTAGATAAACCTTTGTGCCTTACCCTTCATATTTTGTTATTTGTTCAATTGATACAAAGGTATTTTTTCAAATTTCTATCTAAAGATTATCCTAGAAGTTGAACTCAGAAGCAACAAAATAGGTAAACTGAGTATAGATATCAGATAGATTATAGAACCACCAAGGGTATATACATTATTGTCAGAGATGAAGGCTATGCCTATGACGTTGCCTTGACTTTCCCCCTCTTTCTCATTTTTCCTCGGGTCTTTTTTACCTTTGAATAATAACAATGTCATTAATTTTGTTCCACCGAGTATCATATGCTGTCAGCAAAAGCATGTGGGAGTGGTCATTATTTATATATACTTGGCAGTTGGCATGCATTATCACAGAGAAGATAAGATAATTCATTGCATTATGTACATGCACGTGACTTTCAAATTCTCTAGACTTTTTTAACTCGGAAAAAGATAAACAAATGGAAGAAGATAAAAAAAATAATAATAATTCCTCAAATTTCATTGTTTTCTTCTTCTGCACTAGTTTGATTTGATTCTATGGATAAAAACTACAAATAAAAATGGGCATACATGGAAACAGATTTTTTAAAGAGATTCTTTTTGTCGTATTCCTCTCCATTATATTCAAACCTCTTTGGAACCAAACTAAAAAAAAAATAGACCATATGACAATTGATCAATATTTTGTGGTAAAATAGTCATTATTCAAATTGATTTATCATTCAACAAGTTGGAGCTTATGACATTGATGAGATTAAAGACATCTACTGCTCCTAAGTTAAGGTTTTAAGTTCTTAGAGAAGTATAAAAATTATTAATATAGCATTACCTAACAATTTAAGTTTTTTGGTTGAAGTGAGGCTTTATATGATATTAGAGCATCGGAGTTCAATTATTACCGTTTTCATTTAATTAATAATTAAATAAGTTTTGTAAAAAAATTTAATACAGATAAGTGGATCTGTGCATTATCTACCCTTCAAATGGAGCTTTCATATAAGGGAACATATTAGAGAAGTATAAAAAATCATTAGTAAAGCATCGTCCAACAACTTTAGTTTTTAAATTGAATTGGTGCTTTAACAAATATTAATCCAACGAATTGTAAAGGAATTTCAATTGAAAAAGTAGTGTAAGTCGACAATCTACTATTGACTTTGTTTAACCTTATTAGAATGGTATTCAAGAGATTCTAATTAGAAGGTTAGGAAAGAAAGGAAAAGGATGTGGTATCATGAGATAACGGGCTAGTTGGACATTTTTTAACCTTTTCTAATTTTCACAATTTGTTGTGTAACTTTAGTGGTTGTGGGGAGTGTAAAGGAGAGGCAATGAAACATCGTCATCATGTTCCGTAAAGATTTATTGATGGTACTGCGAGACAGATCCACGCAAATATGCATTATCTTTATCGTTGCTTTGTTCATTTTCAAATTTCAATAATCAATAATAATGTCATTCTGGAATTCTTACAAAGGGACCTAGTAAGCAAATAATTGATACTATTTTTTTTGGTGACTGGGTGGCGTTATTTATACTCTAAAGTTTTTTACTCATTCATTAATAGATCAACCGTAATAATTTTAGGGAAAAGTATTTCTCCAGTCATCGGAGATAAAGTTATCTCCAGTGAGTTCAAAACAACGTCGTTTTGAGTTATAAGATTAAAAAATTAATGATAAAGACTAATATAATCCTGCAATATATTATAATTATAAAAATACCTTGATTTCCACCCAAAACGATGTCATTTTGGGCTCACCGGAGATAACTTAACTGCCGTAGAAATTCTTTAACCATAATTTTTTATTTTGGTGAAAGTCTTTAACCATAATTTTAATGATAAAGTTCCTGAAATAAAAAGGAAATATTTATTGTAATTGTTAACCTTTAATTAATTAATTAATGACTACATTTTTTATGTGATTTTGTAATATTAAAATGAGAGAATTTGTTCCTAATATTAATGTACATTCTTTAATTTTTGTGACATGATTTGGTTGACCGTAATTGTTAAAATCTCAATTTATCATTACGATTTTACGTTTTTACGATTTTTTCATCAAAGTGATTTTACCATTACTCCAAACTTTTTTACGTTTTTATGATTTTTTACGATTTTTTTACATTACGAATTTACGTTTTATGATTTTTTAATCCCCTTCCGAATTTATTTAAAATCTCGATTTTAACAATATTGGAACATTTTTTGGTGACTTGTCCAACCCGAATAAACAAACATTGTATTTAATGCACATACTAACAAAATTAAAATTGTGAAAAATTTATTTTTCATTGATAAAAAAAAAGTTGAATTTGGCAATAAAATAGAATAGATGAAAAATACATAAAAAAAAAGCAAGTAGAAAGAGAGTTTCTCTCTATTTTTGGTTCGCATAATAATAACATGATTAAGAATGTTATTTATATCAATAGAAAAAATAAACTTCGATTAAATAGTCAAATATAATTGACTATAAAAAAGTTTGACTTAAACTAATAAAGGATATTTTAGATAATTAAAGTTATTAGTAGTTAAAAATAAAAATAATAAATAATTAGAGTGCTACTAGCTTTATTTTTTTTTTATTAGAACAAGGATGAAGGGATGTAAATTAAAGTGTTTTAGTAGACAGGCAATAATAGTTATGAAAAGAGATTGAATACTTCTTATTAAAACATATCATTTTATTTTTTTTATAAATGTGTAAATTGAAAGAAACCTTAGCTTTAATTGTAAGTTAAGTTTAACAAGATTATTTTCGACCGAACTGTTAAAAAATTTAAATTTATTTGAATTGTTTTGTTAGATATTTCTTTTCCTCTTCTCTTAGAATACATCCCTTTAATTTGGGTGTTCCCTAATTCCACCATAATATCAAAACTTGCAGCCATTAGGGCTGGCAATATGGGCAGCTCGTCCCGGCCCGTCCCGGCCCCGCCCCTGGCCCGCCAAAAATGGGCTGCCCCGCCCCGGCCCGTTTTGACAAAACGGGTTGAATTGAGCAACCCGGCCCATTTTATGGGTGGGTTGGCGGACTACGGGTCAGCCCGCCTAAAATAAAAATTTTATATAAAAAAATAAAAAAATAAAAATTAAATTAAATTTTGCATAAAACACATAAAAAAATCTGCATTAAAGCATACAAAAATCTGCATAAAATTTTAATGTGCTTATGAAACCAAGAAGATCAGTGTTTAATAATATACATATAAATATGCAACTTTCAATCCAAAAATAATAATAAAAAATAAAATCATATCAATGTAAAACAAAGTAACAAAACAAGTAACAAAGTGTTGTATGAGCAGTCTACAATAATTCGAAAAAGCCACTTGCATGCAGAGAAATCTAAGGCACGGAGCTACATAACAAGTAGGTAGCCTAATAAAAGGAAAAAAAATGGGCTTGGCGGGCTAGCCCGCCCTGTGACGGGCCGAGCCCAGCGGGCTGACAGGTTTGGCGGGGCGGGTTTGGTGGGCTGGTGGATTGAAAAACTCAACCCAGTCCGCCCTATTTGGCGGGCGGGGCGGGCCAGCCCGGCGGGCTCAACCCATTTTGCCAGCCCTAGCAGCCGTTATGGCATTATTCTCTCTTTTTCCTTGATTTGCCATTTCATTTTTCGAGGTTACTAGTTACTTTAATTTTTTTTCGAGTTATATAATTTTTATAAAGATATTAATTCAAATTGTTGTTTTTATCAAAATATTCCAAAGAATCCTATGGTTCCTACTTCCAAATCTAAGCCGACATTGTTTCGACACCTCATGCACCATGCACCTGACATCAACCTGTTGGAGATTCGCGCCCTTAAGATTTAAATGACTTCTATCCACAATTCTTAATGTTAAAGGCTTAAAGCAATATCCATCCAATTCCCCCACTATTCTTAAAATTTAAATTTAAAATTTGAGGTTTAGTCAAAGATGGAATCACTGATTATAAGGCTGTCTTTGTCTAAATTCTCATTTTAATATGAGAATTGCAATCTTCTTACACATCATTTGATTTCCGTGCTGATGTGGGTTCTATATATAATTTTTTTTAACATATGAGTCCTACATACTTTTTATCTCTACAACATGATAATTCAATTTTCATATTACATAAAAATTATAAAACCCTTCATATGTACTAAAGGTACAACTTTTACACCACCCAATTTGTATATTATTCATTAAAGATAGGAAAAAAAACAATTCACTTAATATTATTTGTTATATTCCTTCTTTCATGATTAATTGTCACGTGAATTTTATTTTTTATTACTTTAAGTAAAAGAATACATATTACGGGAGCACGAAAAATGTGCTCCCAGCACAAATGGAATATATAATACAAGCATATCACGAAGCAGAATGACACTGTTGTTTATAGAGCTGTTAAGAATCTGAATTATTAAAAAGATGTTTAAAATGGAGTCTAATTATTGGTAACAATAGTCAAAAAAAAAAAAAAAAGTAGAATGAGAATTTATAATGACTTTATCAAGAATAACAGCTAGGAAAGTGAAAATGCAACGTGTATCAATAGTAGTGGTATTGTTGTGGGACAGAAGTCACATGAGCCAAATGGTGGTGTTAAGAATGGAGTGTAAAGTTGGTAAGTGTTGGGGGGATGCATGATTGTGATTTGTGACTAGAAAGCCACCTCTCTGTTCGTAAGAGCTTCAATTTCTTTGTCTGCCTCGTCAAAATTAAATGGTCCCACCATAAAATATAAGGAATCACATGAATGAGAGAGAGTAACATGTGACTGAACATAAAGTGAGACTACATAATACAGAGCTGGGTTTGCTGCATTCATGGGTGTGAATGTGAACAGAGTTAGCACCGTTCATATATAACGGCTCAAAGGGTAATTGTCATGCTATGTCCATAAATCAAGGTATAAGGGGAGTGCATCGTCTGATGTTGAAAAAGACATGATAAGATCATGCACGCGATCATAACCAAACAAAGGTGGATCAATGGTGATAAAAATTAGAAAGAAAAAATATTAAAATAAATAGTTTCTAAATCATAACCGTTGATTTAACTTTGTATGGTTATGATTTCTCACATAACAATGTCATGTTTCTTTTTAACATGAGATGATCTATTTCCAGTTATAAGGTATATCCTTTTAAGATGATGATTATATTTACAATCTATTTTCATTTATAACTTCTTACAATCATGTACTTATAATCTGTTTTCATTTATAACCTCTTACAATCATATCTTAATTATTGATTTCTGTCAATTAATGGTTATTATTTTCGCAAATCTAACTCATTATTTAAATATTAATTTGTAATAAATGATAATCATTGATTGATCGAAATCAACGATTAAGATATGATTGTAAGAGATTATAAATGAAAATATGTTGTAAATATAATATTCTCTTCTTTTAATATTGAGTTTCTTTGGTTTATACGTATTTTCTAGGACAAAAGCAACTTCTTACTTATTGTATTTTATTTTATTTTTTTAATTTAAAGTTGATAAGTTGGCTTGAGTTTTTGAAATTATCAACTCTATTTATTAAATTTAAGTACATTAAATTAAAATTAAATAATTTTTTTTGCTAATCTTCTTTTCTCATTATTAACTTTAAAAAAAAAATTATAATCTCCCTTTCCATTTATATAATTAGGCGTATTTTTTTTCAATTTTTCATTAATTACTGACTTATTCGGTTGAGAAAAGATCTTCTCTTTGGATACCCATCATTTTAGTGTTTGGCATCGTGGGCTCGTGGCTTCTTGTTCCGTTGAAAAAAGGCCATTGGTTTTTTCATTGTTATTATGACTCTGCTTTTCCGTTATTATGATATATGAAACGTGGTGTGTTTTTAAATAAAAAAAGTTATTTAGATATTAAAATTAATAAAAAAAAATTATAAAATTACTGAATATGTGATAGTAGTGGGATGAGGTAGAGTGGTTGAAGTGGGGTTAGGGTAAAATTAATTTTTTTTAAAGATATTTAACATTTTTTAGATAAACCACTTCGTGGGACGGGTTAGGATTAATACTTTAAACCCCTTCAAAAAATGTTAGGAAAAATCAAACACATACTCTTATCTTCATGTTCAGCTCTCATATGTCACCTGGGTTATTATCATTTGATAAAAATATTTAACTTTTAACTTTTTCTTTTTTTAGATTAAAATTAGATTTTTAAAAAATATTTAACTTTTAACTTCATTTTTTTAGAAGCAAAAAATTCTGACATCTAAAAAAAAAGTATAATTTTAACTTTTTTTTTTTAATTCTTCTTTTTCTAAAAGTTGTTATCGAAACACATAAAATATTTATAGAAAAAAAAAGTCTATCCTAACACACACTTATAGCAGTACAATTTTTTTCTTTCACGCTTTGATGTCGCAACCGCATAAAAAAGTGACTAAACATTGTGATTTTACAAAAGAGTATCTTGTTCTTAATCTTTAATTATCAAATAACAAAATTCAACCTATAATACGGATCATAAGCACCCTTTTATAGATTAATTATAAATTGATCCAAAATTCAAAATATAAAATCCTAAAAGTAAGAAAATTTACTAAAATAAATATAACAATAATTAACTTCTAAAAATAAATAAATAATTATAATTAAACCATTCAAAACATATCCCGAATCTTTGATATCAAATGTGTTGCTTTTCTTTTCTTGTCAAACAAATCACAATTATATTTGCTGCTTTATTGAGACTTGGATTTGACTGTAATTTGTTATATTTCAAATCAGTTTCTTTCAATAATTAGGTCATATTTACGGGCCACAAATCTAATTGACTCTGAGTTTCTTGAATCAGTTGTTGTTGCTTTGCTTTTCTTGTCAAACAAATCACAATCATATCTTCTGCTTTATTGTAACTTGAATTTGATTGTAATTTGTTATATTCAAATCATTGCTTCTTTTAATAATTAGGCCATACTTATAGGCCACAAATCTGAATGACTTTGAATTTCTTGAATCAATTGTTAAACCATGTGTAATGAGCCAACTGTAACTACATCACTCTTTCTTTCTTAGAAGTTTATCTATGATAAAACTTTATCCCATGATGATCTAGATTTTTTGTTTTTTCTATTTTTCTCTCCTACACACATAAAAAAGTAAAAGATCTAATTTTTTCTTTCTTTCTTTCTTTTTCTCAAAATGGGTCCAATTCATTTCAACAAGTGCCTACTAATTATGGGTCTAATAATAGAGGAAATGGGCCCAATTTCTTCATAACAAGGCCCAACATAACCCCATTTTTATTTTTTTGGTATAATCCCCATTTTTTAAACCCTTTGTTTTGCTTGGTTTTCCCTGCAAAATTATGTTTTGCGTGGACATTTGCTTTTTCATGGAAGAATGTGGCCCTTAAGCACACATTAACTGAAACTTTTGGACCAAAATATTGAATTGAAAAAAACAAAGCACATTTAGTAGCAAATTGCTGAATGAAGTACTTTTCTAGTTATCAAATAGAGATTTCCACAAAAGAGCTAGGAGGACACCGAAATCAGATAACCTTAACATACGTTAGATGCCCATTAAAAAGATAGTTCAAGTGATCAATGACCACTTTGTAATAATTGGGTGTCTCAATTGAATTACTAAATAAAAAATAAATGTATAAGCTAAATATCATCCGAACTATGTCCAATGAAATTGATGAAACCATAAACTTAAAAAATAATAGCATCTCTAATGTATGTCCAAGAAAAATCTACCAAAACAGAATTATGAATAAAGTCATAAATAAGAAAGCTACAAATGATGGCATCAAAGGAGATGATGAAGAAGGAACTATCTGAATGATAAAATTGCAAGTTGGTGTTGAAATGTTGTTTGTGGTAAGCTTGGCTAAGCCTTGAAAATTGCAGGCTGAGGGATTCTGATTTTGCACTTGGAAGTACATATTAAATGCATAAGAGGCATTCCCATTAGCATCCAAATTATTGCAAGAAGATCCATACCCAAGTGCAGTGCAATCTCCAAAAGTGCAAGCATAGTTTATATTATCTGCTAGTTGGGTGAGATCCTTGGCATCTGGATTAAACATGCACCACCTTGGAGCAAGATACTTCACACCTTGTGCACCTATGAGCATCTTGTTTTGTCCCTGACCAGAAAGATCCATTGGAAACTTGGGTTGTCCATCATATCTAAATATTCCCCAGTGACGTTCAAAGTTTCCTGGAGCAATGCTCTTAGCATCCTCATCAATGAGTCCAAATAGATAAACTTCAATGAATCCGGGGCGGCGCGGTGTTCCTCTATTTCCTGCAAGCCTTGGAAGAAGTCCATTATAGAACCTTAATGCATTGCCTGCATTCGCATTCTTGTCACCTTCTGTAGGCCACCCTACTTCTCCTACCAAAATGGGCATGTCCCCATATCCCACTGCTTTGAGAGCAGAAACCAAAGTATCAAAATTTGCATCAAAGACATTGGTGTATAGGACCCCATTATCGTTTATGGGGTTGTCTACCCCATCAAAGAAGGCATAGTTGAAAGGAAAATCATCATTCCCATAAAGACTTAAGAAGGGGTAAATGTTCACGGTAAATGGTGCACCATTCTTGTTGAGAAATTGCACTATCTGAGTCATGAGACCATTGATATCAGGCCTGAATATTCCTGCAGATGGAACAGGATTGTTCTCTGGAGACTGATAAACATCAGCATTTAAGGGCACTGTAGCCTTTACTGAATCTCCAAGACCGGCTTCATTAAGGGCATTTTGAATGTTCTGTAGTGCAGGTAGGGTGATATTCAAGAATGAATTGTTGTAGGATTTCAAAAATGGTTCATTCCCAACAGCTACAAACCTGCGAAAGAATATAGATAGATTGCATAAATATATATTAAGACTAGTCAAAAGGAAAATCAATATAGTTAGGAAGGACATGAAATATGCATTTCATTGTAATTTTCTATTTCAAGAATCATGACAATATTAATGCTGCCAACTAAAGGTGGCAATGACATATTAGTTAAGAGTTTCTTAGCAACACCATATTTGAGAGTTTGACCAATTCAATGACAAAAACAGACTCTACCAATGTCACAACTTATGCAATAGCTGAGAGCCCAAACCTAACATAGTTCCAAATTATTCACCAAAATATTTTACAAGTTTGCTTAACATTGAGAAAAATTAGCATTTCAATAGAAATTGATACAAATTACAACATTAAGAAAATGTTGGATCTCTATCCAATATAGCTTAAGATGTGGTGTTTAATAATAATAAGCAGTCTTTCCATCTAATTGTTCAAGAAATTCCATGAAACTTTGAAAAGACATAATCTTTATGGTCAATAAATTCCCTAGGAGCACAAATCAAGCTTCTAACTCCTTTGAACTTATTCAAACTTCTAATTAACCAGTACAGAAGGTAAAAACTGGAGGCAAGGAACAGAACCACCAAGCATGCCTACAAGTTCTAATTTTTCTGTTTGTTCTTCCTTCTTGATACAGTCTTACCAGTAGTCTTAACTTTTAGTCGTTCCTTAATATTGCCCCCAAAGAAATATGCTTTTTTACAGAGAAATATTCCCTTCACATAAAGTTATATAAGCACATTCAAAATCCCTCACCACAATCCCGGATTGCTAGGAAAGATCACCACAAAAAATAAAAGTAAGGAATTAGAATGGGTGGCAAAAAAAGGTACAAGTCATCCTATGTGAGGAATAAGGCACATGCACATATCATTTCTCTTCTCTTTCCCCAAATATTACTCACCAATCACCTCCTAAAATGGCCAAACGATTCTTAGAACAAATATCCTTCCCCTCAACCACATAAAAAGTTACACGGCATCAATGAGGCACCACTTCCAAAAAAAGAATCTAATTCCATATAGCTCCCATGAGAAAAGAGACAACTTTTGGGGTTCACTTTTGATAGATTCGTTTTCACACTTTTCCTTGTCTGGTCCCTAAACTCATTAGCAAATAAAATACATTATTATTATTATTACTATTATCATGCAGTGGGATTACTGTCCCTAGTAACAAATTCGATTCTTCAAGAAATCCAATACAAATAATAAAGCACTTGGCATCAAATGCAATAGTTCAAAATTCTAAACTAAACTAACAAGTAAGAAACTTATCTGATACCAAATAACCTCTTTAACATGATAGATTTAGAACAATAACAACAACTCAAGCCAGTTAACTGATATTGAAAAATTTGCAAAACTCACTTGATATTAACTCCTCCATTGAAGTTATAACGAGTGACATTCTTCCTAACCCACTGTTTGGCACGACCATAGTCATTCATGTCAGCAAGCTGGTTATTAGGAATAGCAACCATTACTTCTAACCCAGAGCTAGCCAAAGCACTCATGGTGGACTCATCTGCATCAAAAAGCTTCACCTTTTTAATCCCATTGTTCTTCAACATCTGAACCACCGTATCTGGAGGCAACTTGTGTGTTGCTTGTGTTCCCCAATTCACACCAAGCCCTTCCACACACCAACCCATCACCCCAACAATCAACATCCATCTCAAAATCCAACCTTTTCCCATTGCAACAAGATCAACAGACACTCTTTATAAGCAAAAGAAAAAAAAATAAGATTTTTTCCCGGAAACACACACAAGAAGGAATATCAATAGATGGGGGAGAAAATAAACGCTAAAACATAAATGAAAACTCACTCCTCTTCCTATAAAGAGAAAGGGGGCAAGCGAAAGTAACCGTTTTTGAAAGTGGGGTTCGAAGAATCAGCGAAAATTTAGCAACACTTTTTCACCTCCCCACGAACCCACGATGAATGAGACGAGATGGTGATAGCAAGATAAGGTGAAAAAGAGAAGAATAAATAAAAACACAACAGAATAACAATCAAGTGGAGTAATATAAAAGCATCACAGTTCACAAAAGCTGATTTAACAATATCTGTAAACAAAAAATAAATAAATGAAATAAAAATCCTTTTTTTTTCTCTCTCTCTCTCTTCCTTGACCTCTTATTGGTTTGTTTCTGTTATAGAGAAACAGAGATGCCAGTAAGTGTGATATCCTAAAACCAGATTTACAAGAACCAAGTTTTTTTTTTTTTTTTCTTGTGGAGAACAGAGGAGAAGAAGAAATTATGTAACTTGGGAAAGGGAAAGTGAGAGGAACAAAAGAAAGGTGAACAGGAACAAATAAATTCACTTTTAAAGCGTTTTTAAGATACCCATAACGGCTATCTTAAAACTTCAATTGAAAACGCGAAATAAAAAAAGATAAAATGAAGTAGAGAATTGTTATAAAAAAAAAAAAAATGAAGTAGAGAATGGAAAATTGGAAATAATACGAGTAAAGAAGAAGGAGTTGAAGTTTGAGAGAGAAAGGTATTACAATAAAATAAGAAAATTACAAAAGAATAAAAAAGAGAAAGAAGTTTCTGGATTCGGTGAGAGAAAAAGGAAACCTTTTGGTTGAAGGAAGGACCAAAGGTTTAAAGGAGATTGTGAAAGGGTTGAAGGTGATGATAGCAATCTATTTATTTTTTTTAAATATTTTCATACTTATTAAATATGGGAAAATATTTTTTCACTGTGTAAAGTTTTTTTTTTTTTTTTTTAATAAATATAGGGTCCACCAGAATTGAATTCTCATGTAACATGAGAAAATGAAATCCCATTAAATAATATATTTCTTATTTTAAAAAAAAAAGTAAGAGAAAAATTATTTTTACGATCTATTTTGTTTACAATTACATCTTAATCATTGATTTTTGTCACTTAATGGATATTATTTTTGACAATCAAATTAATTAATTATTAATTTTCAATAAATAATAACTATTGATTAAAGAAAATTAAAGATTAAGATGTGATTGCAAGAAATTGTTAAAAAAATAGTTGTAAGAATATCCTTTTTATTAAAATAATAATATATTTCTTTTTTGATAAAATGTTAAACAATAATTTAAGTGATCGAGAAATAACGTGATGAGAAGCTATTAGGTTTTGTATAATGGTGAAAGATGTAGATTGTATTTATGTGTTCAACTCTCATTTATATTAAAAAAAAAAAAACGTGATTAGCTGTGCTTATTTAAGAATGTATCTAATTTTTTGAACTGGAAGTTGCCTTTAGATAGATAAAGAGACAAACTAGCCTTAGTTGGACTGTGTGACGGTTTTTCTATATAACTTTAAAATACATTTGGTTTAATTACAGATTAATTTATATCAAAAGAAAATGAGATTAAAACTTGTTTATGATTTGATTTGAATTATGACATTAGGCAAGATCTATATATTGTGAAAGAGTTTTATAAGAGTTATGTTGTAGGAAAAATAATTGTGTTATGTTATAGAGATTCGTTGTATGTGCCGGAGTATTTTTTTTTTGTTGCAGACCCCACAAAATGTTGTAAGTGTAGGAAAATTATTGTGATCATGTTAAATGATAAATGATAAACCTATTAGGAAATGCATCATGAAATATTATTTGTAACGGTTATAAGTTAAAATAGAATATTATTTTACAAAACGCATATGGGTACGAGGTACGATGATACTGAAGTTGAAAAGAAAACTCAAGGTGATTCAGTTTTAAATTACCGTATTATGTTATGTTCTAAGTTCTAACTGAACCCTTTTTAGGGGTTAGGTTCGAAGTAACCAACTTGAAAATATTTTCACTATATTTCCAAAAAAAAAAAATTATTTTCACTAGAAAAAAAACAACTGACTTGAAATTATAGTAAAATTTGTCGAAGTACAAACAGGACGTTGTAAGATTCGATTTAAGATTTGATTTTTGATTGTGAGATTGTGTTGCGTGAAATGTTGATGCAACCTGTCTGTTTATGACTCACGCGGTTTGGTGTCAGTGTCGTACTTTTGATACGCGTTCGTCCATAACACGATAAAACATTCTCGTTACGCACAGTGTCGTACGATTTTATATTATATTATTTTTTTCTCATCCCCAACTAATATTTTACATTATTACTTTTATAATCAATTTAATCACTATTAATTTAACAATTATAATTTAAGGAAAATTATAATTAGAACTTATTTATATTTACAATCTCTTATAATTATATCTTAATCATTAATTTTTATCAATTAATAATTATTATTATTGTGAATTAATAATTAATTAATAAATTTGATTTACGAAAATCTTAATAATTGATTAACTGAAATCAATGATTTAGATATAATTGTAAGGAGTTGTAAACGAAAATAGGTTATAAGAATAATCTTTTCCTTATAATTTATTAAAAATTAATAAATTTTTTGAATTACACTTATTTTTAATAAATTATAACCATTAAATTAATAGAAATTAACAGTGGTTAAATTGATTGTGAAAATGATAGATTTTTCAGATGATAAATATATATACGATCCCATATTTTGATACCAAGATTTATATCTAGCTTAACAAATACAAGTTTAATAAACAGCTTAGAGTTATACAAATGCTTGTAGTAAAATTTTAAGCTAATGCTAGTTTTATTAAAAAATTGCATAATTTATCTTTTTATTGCCCATTATGTTGAGTTTACATAAGAATTATATTAATACTTATAAAATTAATCAATTGACGGTGTTATGATCGATGGTAAAAACCATTTTTAAAATGTTTATAATTGTAAAGATTGATTTATAAAACTATAAGTATTAAATTAAAAATAAATGAATAATTTGGAGATTAAATTTCAATTCAAAATACTTTTAAAATTAAAAACATACATATAAATTTGACACTCTGCCTCTGTTACTACTTATTAGGTTATACTTTGCGCGCAGAAAACGATGGGGAGAGAAAAGTGAATATTTTTGTACACACGTCCCCAATATTGGCCTGTACAATTTTACAACTACAAACGCACGTGTCTCACGTGTTTTTGTTTAATTGTTGGTAAAAAATTAAGGGTTTTTTTTTTTTTCCTTACAAAAATATAACTAAAAATTACGAGCCTCTTTAATTGTGATTTGATTTTTTTTCTTCTTAAAATTATTTTGGAGAATATTTATGGAAATAATTATTTTCTGTGTTTTGAATGTTAAAAATCAAAACTGTTCTTCCTAAGGCAGAGATGTCTAACCGTAGGTTAGATGATTGATGTTGGATTTAGTGTTTTCTCTAGATACCTATGAATTAGGTATCTTGGGGATAGTGATTCACTACACACTATATGACGGCCTTAACCAAAGAGAGTGTTGTGTGTGCGCTGTGTGATTACAAAAAATAGGATTAGAGAAAGATCAGTCATATATGTGGTCTTTAACTCCTATTAATAGCTTACCTTTGGGCTTGTGTTATTTGGGCTTCTTATGGATGTAGGTCTTACTCAGGTCCATAACAAAAACAGAAAACAAAAACAACTCAAAAATATTCTCTAAATTTGATTTTAAAAACAAAAAATAATTACAATTTTAAAAAACTTTTTTTACTAAACAAATTTTTTTCTTCTTCTGAAAACTAAAAAACTGTTCTTAAAAAACAGTAATCAAACAGAGCCTACAATTTTATATTTTGTGGATTCATTTTTTTATTTAAATATTTTTGTAAAACTAATTATATTTTATAAAAATAGAATATTGTGTGTACCTTTTTTGGAGATAATATCCTATCCCAGTTTAAAAGGTGTAAATTTTATCAAAAAGTAGATAAATATATGTCTGTCGAAACTTCATCATAAATTTACCAAATGAATTTAATTTATATCTAGTCTCATTATAAAACAAATTTATTGTTATTTTTATCCCAAAAAATTAATTTTTAATGATATATTATTACATTATTTAATGAATATTACAACATATGAGCTATTAAAATTATTAAATAATATAACAGTACATTATTTAATGGCAATATAAAATTTTTATTTACCCTAGCATCAAAATTGGGAGTGGATCCTCTCATGTGTTAATGAACATGACCATATCATGTTGAGAAATCATAACCATACAAAGGTAGATCAATATAGTGATAAAGGATGAGAGAGAGAAAACTCGGGATAGGTAGTTAATCATAATCGTTGATTCTATTTTGTATGGCTAGGATTCCTACACATGATATGGTCATATTAATCAACACATGAGAGGATCATTTCGCATCAAAATTAAACTTTTAAAACATTAATATCCCCTTATTTTAATTATGGGATTAAAGTGTCTACTGTGACTTTAGATAAAAGTGTCTGCTATGCAATTAAACGGTGTCCTTTTTTAAAAAATTAAATCACTTACGGTGCAAAACCCTGTAAATTATATAGTAGTGAAACCCTGATTTCAAATTGCTTAATCAACCTAGATGGCCATCAATGTGGAAGACAAAAAAAACCCTGTATATTATAGCAACAACCCAAATCACAAATCTGAGCAAAAAGATTATATAGTAATGAAAGAACTGAAATTCAGGTAGGGAGCAGCATAATTTCACGTACTAGAGAGACGAAGATGAAGATGAGTCAAACAAAAACCCTAGGCTTCAATAAGGAAGCGCAAGAAGAAACAATGATGTGATGACTATCGACTATGAAAGAAGAAACAAAATAGAACAGAGAAGGCAGACGAGCGAGATGAATAAGGAACAGTTGCACCGTAAGCAATTTGATTTTTAAAAAAGGACCAAAACCACACCGTTTAATTGCGCAGACACTCTTATCTAAAGTCACAGCAGACACTTTAATCCCTTTTATGGAAAATATTTTTCTCATGTTACATGAGACAAATTGTCTAATGCAACACACTAGGTATGACCCACTAAGAAAAGGAGAGAGGAAGGAAAAAAATGGGTCTCACCCACTTTTTTGTATGTTACATGAGACAAATTATCTCATACAACATGAGAAAAACATTTCCCTTATTTTAGATGCTATGAAATACATATACAACTTTAACAAATGCAAGGGGTTCATAATTATTTGTTTATAATTCATTAGTTTTATATAAATATTCTTTTTTAAGGTATCCTCTAGAGCCAAAAATTAATTAGGCGAGAAGATCATATTAAATAAATAAATCTATTTATAAAAAAATAAAAAATAAATCTCTCTCAATAAAATCTTCTCCCTACACACCGTCAGAATTCTATTAATGCAGAAAATTAGAGTGTAGGGAAGTATTTAAAAGAAGATAAAGAAAGAAAGAAAGAAAAATCTGAACTGAACCTAACCCAGTAACCCTGGTGTCAGTTTTTAAAAATGAATAACTTAAAACAGTGAATCCGTTTGTGGATAAAGCTGCCTACTTTTGTAATCTTGATATGTATCTCTTTCCTTTGTTATGGGAAATTGCCTTGGTTGGCTTATTGATTTGAACCACCCTTATTGATTTGAACCACCCTTCTTTTTGTGATATAGATATGCAAGAAGACTACCCTACATGTTCTTAACAAATAAAACTGCATCTTTTTTTATGAAATCTATAATTAATTAAGAAGGGCATGTAATGGAATCCAAGTCATGGTTACCTTAGCTCCACTTGAGCTTCACCAACTCATAAAAGTTCAGATCTCATTTCATTAACAGGTCGCAGAAAAAGTGGACTGACACTTACTTATGTATGCTTTTTAAAAATCAAAGATGTCATGTGTTATGACACACTCTTTCTTACAGGCTTTTGATGCAAATTTTCATTCAGTATAGTTTTTGGTTCAAAATTTAATTTATTATTAAAATACCATAGTGATTTGGTGGTAAAAATATTTCGTAATTCCATATTAATTGCTATACCGTATGTAGTAAAAATATTTCATAAAATCCCACATACGGCGCCAATGTTAAATCCTGGATAAATCGTATTATTATACCGTATGGTATGCGCTCAGAGATAGTGTACATTAATTGAATACTAGGTTTAAAGCCGAGGTCCCAATCACTGCGCACAAGTAATAGGTTTTACAACCAAAATGATTCAAAAGTATTTACCTGGGATCTTTGAGCTCTTATTTATAGGATTATCTTCCTAGGTTGAGGCCCTCTGAACTCCCCCATTTAGTCGGATGTAACCGCCTTTCTGTTGGGATCTCATCCACCTTTCGCGCCTTGTAACTGTGGCTGTTCCAAGCTGTTGAGATGCTTAAGAATCTCCTAGTTGGATCTTCTGTCAGGCAATTGGGATATGATCTTCTTAGCCATAACACAAACTTTGTTAAAATATATCATCATTTTTATTTCATTTGAAAATGATCTTGACCTGAAATTTCACACCATAGTACGAAAAGGGTGGATACAAGTACGAACGTATGGCACGATGAATTGTAGTCAACAAATATAATCATCAATATTTTGTTTTATAGTAAATTACATATGATGAATATTTATGCATATTCACGTGTCAAATGAAACTAACAGTTCGAGTTCATTAGAAAATTATGAGAAGATCAATTTTCATGAGTTTGTTAAGATTTATTCAAAAAACTCTTAAAATAACAATTGGCCTATTTTATTAAGGGAAAAAGTATCTAATGTTATTTTAGATAATTTTGTCTAATGGTCATTATTTTAGGGTCGAGAAACTAAAAAATTAGAATGATAAAGATTATTATAACCCTAAAATAAATTAAAATTATAAAAGCACCATGATTTTTGTCCTAAAACGACGTCGTTTTGATGATCATTAGATAAAGTTATTTAAAGTAACTTTAGAAAAAATAAACCCTTTTATTAAAGGGTTCATTTTTTCTGGGGTCAATGCAGATAAGTAATATGCAGTAAACCCAATACAACATCGTTTTGGGACGAAAATCATGGAACTTTTGTAATTTTAATTTATTTAAGGGTTATAATAGTCTTTATATTTATAATTTTTTAAAATTTAAATACCAAAACGACGTCATTTTTAGAATAATTACAGATATTTTATCTGCAGTAATTGCAGAAACATATTTTCCTTTATCATTAAAATTGAATACGGATACTATTTTACACTTAGAATACATATGTGAAGAATCTATGAACTGGTCTGATCCCAGACAATAACTGGTCTTTACTTTTTAATTGAGAGTATTACAACAATATGGAAAATTTAGAAAAAAAATATATATTAGAAAAGCAATGAATACTTTTCTAAAAAAAAAAAAAAAAAACATTTTCGGTATTAGAAAAAAAAACGAATTTGGAAAAAACGAAAAGAATGAGAGGATAAGTTAGCTTTGGCCTCGGGCCACATAACAACGGACAGATAAACAGATGATTTCAATTCCAATATCTATCACTCATTCGTGTATACTGAGTAGTGACCACTGCTAGCTGTGACAGATATTGAATAAATAATTGCATATTCTAATTTTTTTTATTTTTTTTTCGTTGCCTTCAAGTGACAACGATTTTTATTTTATTTTTCCTTTTTGAGAGGAATCAAAGGATTAAACGTGGAGAAAGCTAGCACTAATTAAACCTAATAAATTATTCAAATATTTTGAACAAAAAGGAGCTAGCGTCTCTTTGAAATGAAATCCGTGGAGTAAAAATAATAATAATATTTTTCCTTACAAATTTGTTTATCACCATTTTTCTTATTATTGGATCAAAAAAATATCAACGTTGTTCCAACTTCCAACAACCAACCGACTACTTTGAAAAAAGTGATGCTGAATTATATAGTGGACATGTTACTTTCATGGACTTAATTGGACGCAGGCAATGATGGGATCCTAGAAAGTTCAGTAGCACTACCTGTGTTTCAATAACTCATGAAAGAAGTTACTAATGCAATACATCACTCAATTGAACATTATCTTTGATCACAAAATGATTAACATTATTTACACACTTAAATTGAAAGAAAAAAAAAATGTATTCAGTCAGTTTTTTTCTCTCCTGTCTAACAAGTTTTTTATATCAAATCTATTGTGCAATAAAATAATGGGTTTATCATCTATCATTTAACATGACCACAATAACTTTCCTACACACATAATATTTTGTGGAGCTGCAGCAAAAAAAAAAGAAATTTCGGCACGCAAAACGAATCCCTATAACATAACACAATCACTTTTCCTACAACATAACTCTTATAAAACCTTAAAATAATACATTCATTGTTATAAAAAAATAATAATAATACATTCATTTGTTGCACTAGTACAACGTTTATGTGATATAATACTTTTTAGGGGTTTGCATTTATCATTTAACATGACACAACAAACTTTCCTACACACACAATATTTTGTGGGGTCCACACTTTTTAAAAAAAAAAGAAAAAATGAAAATTACGGCACGCAAAATGAATCTCTATAACATTACACAATCACTTTTCCTACAACATAACTCTTATAAAACCCTACTTTTTATGATATATTTTTTTCAAGGGTTTTATTAATCTCATGTTAAATGAGATAATTTATCTCATGTCATAGAGATAAATTTGTGAGCTCCACCATCTGAAAAATAAAATGAAAAGAAAATGATAGCACAATTATCGAATGATGTGTAGGAGAGAAAGTTACCACATGTAACATAAGAGTAATTTTTTCCTTTTTCAAATATATTATTTTTAACTCGATCTGTCCTTTATATTATCTTTTTTTTTTTTGGTAAGTACCTTTATATTATCTTTAACTCGTGATAAAAGCAATAAAATAGTTCATTTTGAGATTTTTGTAAAATAGAACTTTATAGACAAAACTTAAATTAGAAATATTTTTCCTTATAAAAAAACAAAGATACAGACACAAAATATGAACCTTATAAGTAATTTATATGCATGCAAGAATTATGTATTTGATAATTGGTTTACGATGATGGTCGTGTTTTGACACTTTGGCAAATGGAAAAAGTACAAAACCTAGGGCTTATTCTGTGTTTGCTCAAAGAGGAAACAACTAATAAGCCTCAAAGCAGTGTTTTAAAATCCCACCCCACTTTCGGATTGACTCGGGTCAATCCTGACCTCTCCCTTATAAGGTTTGGGGTCACAAGTTGAACCCTATATGCATATAGACCTCTCCGACCCCCAAAACCCGGCCGGGTTGTAGTGACTCCCGGGTTAGAGGGGTCACTGTATATTTTTTTTTTTTAAAAAAAAAATTCATGAAACAACACCATTTTATTAAAATAAAATAAAATAAAAATACTTGCAAACCTAAATCTAATCGTTATCTTCTCTCTCAGCGACCTAGACATCTTCAATCTTCACCTCTCTGTCGTGAATCTTCTAAAAAATGTAAGAATTTTACCCATTCAAATGAAATCCTTACGGTCGTCGATGGAAAACAAAAATTCATTCTTACTTCCTTTAAATTTTTCTTTGTCAGGGACCTTCTCAAAAAAGATAGAACCGGGTCAACGTAGTGATCCCATTAGAATGAGTTTTGTACTTTGGTTTCTTGATACTTTCATTAGGTTATGTAATATTGACATGTGGTTGTAATTGGTGAATCATGTTAAGTATATTTTGAATCTTTGATGATTGGTGGTTTGTTTTTTAATATTTTCATATAGGATATATATATATATATATATATATATTCATATTTTTTAATATATAAAACCAGGTCAGCATAGTGACCCATAACCCCCGGTTGAACCCGTGACTCTGTGATCCCTGACTTCGGTCGGATCGATGGCCGGGCCGGATTTTTAAACACTGCTCCAAAGAACTTACGACTATTTATCATGGGAGAATATTTTTCTTATGTTGTAGAAATAAAATTACAAGTGGAAACCACATGTAAGAGAAGAGAGAAAAAAAAAGAGTGGTGGGATCCATCCCTCTTTTGTGTGTGTAGGAATATTATTTATCTCATATAAAATGAGATAAATATAACCTATTTATTAATATGATAACCATATTTAGATGCTAATGTACAGCCAACTTGAATGGTCGCATTGGGCGATTGTGGTATAAATAAGTTGGGTTAGGTTAGACTTTAACTTAAATAAGTCAATTTTGTATAAATATTTTAGGTCTGACATGGTATGTTAGTCTGTATAAGTCTGGCTTGACTTATGTTTAAAAATTAAAAATCTTGGCATAAGTCTGTTAACATGTTTAAGCCTATTAGGCATTCAATAATTAAAAAATAATAATTAAAATAATATTACTTTATTCTTCAAAATTATTAAAATAATAATTTATTTTATTTTATTTAATTTATTGACCTAACATATAAAAGAAAACTTATAACCTACTTTTAAAATAGATCTTTTTTTAGACCTGAGTCTATTTTATCTGAGTATATATAATAAGTCAAATATCACATAATATAAGTAAAAACATAATATTAAACTGAATAATTTTTCAAGTCACGAAGAAACCAGAAATTCTATTTGATGGTGATTGCAATTACAATTTTGGTAGTTGAAAACAACATTTGCTAAACTTTTTTTTTTTGGTGAAAATTTGCTAAACCTTTTCGTTCACTTGTATATAATAAAATAAAAGATATTTGCTAGCCACGTATATGACACTTTTTTTTAACAATTTATCTATAATTGGGTGAAAATGACATGCTAAACTCACTGATAGAATGAGACCAGTATAAAATTTGATCCAATAAAAAAAAAATGTTAAAAGGCATGCATTCCATATAATCAATCAGTTGTACGTTCCATAAAAAACAAATTTGATTCACATGGCCTCCCTTGATGAGTTGAGCTTGTGCAATCTGTCCTCCAAGTAGAAGAAGTTGGTTGTTTGCCCAACTTTTTATCTATACGGCAAAAGTCAAGAGGAAAGGTTATAATTATCATCATTTTAGGATTATTACTCTTACAATTTGTTTGATTATTATCAACGGCGATTTTTTTTTTTCTTTCAACCATTAATTTCTAATTGATCCAACGAAAAAATGAACTAGTTATAAGAATAACAAACCTAAAAGGGTGGTAAATATAACCAACCACAAAGTCAAATATTTCAAACATGTATTCTCTCAAATTAGTCAATCAGATTCTATCCTATAAGGTTTCTTTTAAGTATTGCATGTGTGCCTGCGGCATCTTTCTTCAGGGATATGAATTGTTAAAACCAAGTTAAACCAAAAGTGCATAAACCCATGTAAAAACCTCCGAATAACTTTCCTCATAATCATTTATTCCCTCCATAAAATTTTGAATTATTTACTCCTCTAATTTAAAGTTTTTTTTATCATTTATCCCCCCTAATTAAGGGGTATAAGTGATAATGAAACTTTAAGTCGGGGTAAGTGATAAAAAAAATCTAAGTAAATATAAATGAATCAAAAAAATTGTGAGAGGTAAGTAATAATTAAGAAAACTCACAATGGGATTTTTGAGGTTTTCCCTAAACATAATATTAATCCATATGGCGTGAAGCCTTCAAATCCAAGGACGACTCCGCACAACTAGAGGGTAAATGAGTTAAAACCTAATTTATGTTAGATTAAACATGACCTAATATATTTAGTAAAATAAAACATTCTCAAGTCTTTAAGAAATATGTTTAGAACACAATCCATAGGCAGGTAAATCAAGTATATATCATATTATTTATTTTAATTAAATAAAATAAAATAATTATTTAATTTATTTTAACTTTAATTAATAATTTTTTTTTTAATTCTTAATAAATATTGTAGGCATGATAGGCTTACATAGGCTACAAAGCCTAAGCCAGAAATTTTTTAAATACAGGTCTTATCATATCTATAATTTAACCTATACCAACTAGGGTTTTATAATTCTCATGTTAAAGGAGAATTGAATAAAAAATATGTGAGACCCATGTGTTAGAAAAAATTATATGTAAAACCCATGTGAGCACAAAAATCGAGGGGTGTGTAGGAAAAATGTGATTCTCATGTTGAATAAGAATTATAAAACCCTATCAACTAATATGTAATGTTAGATCTATTATCTATAATTTAGCCTATGTCAAATTAATAGGCCAGACTCAAAATATTTTTCATATACTTAACCTATTTAAACCAAAGTTTGACAGCCCATTTACATTGCTAATGCAACTTGCAAAACTGCAAATAAAAGGTTTCATCTTGGAATAATGGGGTCCCAAAAACATAAATGACAAGAAATCTTGTTTTATACACAACGCACATATAATTCCTTTCATCTTATTTTCTTTTCTCTCATCGTTCATAAACAAGCCGAATGGGGCAATCAATGCTCAAATCGGAAAAAGGTTAACAGGAAACACATCCATATTGTTTTAATCTTCGGAAACAGAATCCTCCATGCAATTAACAAGCTAGGACAATTAGCACCAAAAATAAAATACTAAAGACATTGCCCCGGCAAAGAATGGCAGCCTAATAACCTGCTGTCACAAAGTGCATTGCATAACCAATATCTTTCCCGTCAACAATTCCAAACAAATTTCTCAATTACCTGCAAGGACATGGCTTACCTACGATTAAAAAACCAACAAAACAAGTTTTCGTAAAGCGGACTACCAATGTTTGTGAGGAGAATAAGACTATTCAACTATAATGAGAACCGTTTACAATGGCTATAACAAAGTGGATGGGAAGTCAAATAATATAAGCCATCCAGACGCAAAACAGTCACCGATTCTCTCTAAAACCACGGCACAAATCAATCTGTTGATATCAATTTTTTAAATGCTATACTATAGCAATCACCAAAGAAGACGAGCCTGGAATAGTGATAAAGATATTCTTTAGTGCTAGAAAGGTCATGAGTTCAAATCTGGAAAAAAAATTCTTTGTAAATATACAAGGATAAGAATGCGTACAGAGATAGCCCTCACCCCTACCCTTGTTAGTCAGGTTTTTTTATTTACAGTAGCAATCATCAGCCAATATGGGAAATCAGTCACACTGCATTTTCTGAATCAAAAGCTTTTCTCCAAATAATACACATAGATCTCAGATTCATGCAGAAACAACAAAAAAAATGAACTAAAGCTGTATACTTCAACTCAGAACATCAAGCTGTAGGAGTCAGGCCTTCAACTAAGCGTCATATGTTCTCCAAATATTCTTCCAAAGTAAAAGTGACGCCCCAAAGTGTCCATGTGTTTAAGTAACTAAACAATAGCATATTTTTCATTCTTTTACATCTTTTCTTTTTCTGGGTTATACCATTTATTACCCGTGTCTTAAAATCAAAACCAGAAAAGTAATGGTCAAGGTCAACGCAAAAGACAATAAAAAATTATGAATCACATCAAATCATATCAATTCAGGAAGACAATATTGTTAGTATTATTAAACTTTCAAAATATTTATCTCAAAGTTATTCTAATTAGTGTTCAAAAAATTACAAAATAAGTAATCAGAATTAAATTCAATGAAATTTTTCTTTCAAGTTTGTATTTCAATTGATCTAGGAAGACAAAACTAGCTTTATCAGTCTAATAGGAAAATACTCATTAAAACTAAACAAGCACAAATATCAAAAGAAATATAAGAACTAAGAACACACATTGTTACCAGGTGGCATCTTCTATACAAGAGGCTCATCTTCAAGATAATTATACTCAAAAGTGAAGTCAGTCTTGATTCTTTGACACCTAAACAACCACATAAAGGTACAGACAAGTCAGGAGAAACCGAAGCGCAAATCAAACGATATATTGTATTTTTCATATATTCACACATTATGACTGCAAATAACAGGAATTAATATTTACTCAACATACCACCCATGTTGCAGGTCGTCATTTTTAATCTCGACATCAAAGTACACATATGTTCCCTGCTCATATTCATCGGTAGCAACTTTGGGCTCTTCATGCCGCTGAAACCATGTATTATACTTTCGATGGTATCTCCAAGACTGCTTTTTTAGCTCCTTTGCAGCCAAATATTGTTGGTAAGTATTCTGAAGGAAAAAAGATGGATATAAGCACACATGACCAAATGAAAGAATAACATTAATCACACAGAAAGTTCAAGTACCTGCTGAAAATAAAATGCAAAGAACAGGGTATCCGTGCCAAATGGTTCGAGACCTACTCTCTCCCAAAAGGCAGGATTATTAACAGTAGGTGCTTGTACTTGAGGATAGCTAGGAGGTGTAATTGTTGGATGCCTCTGCACAACCACAAAAAAAGGAAAAGAAAACTTATTGTATGACCATAAAATAGACTATTCAATGAACATGAGGATGAATATAAATAGCAATGCATACAGGAGTGTAAGTCCTAGGACGTTCCGAGTCTTTAGGTTGTGGAATTTTGAAATGGGCTGCCTCAAGCATTTGCAAATTATATAATTGATTGTGCACTCCACCGGAACTAAAACTCAATCCAATAAAATTATTACCAATGGCTCCAAGTTCGGAACCATTTCTTCTTCCAATGACACCAAGGTTACCAGTAGGTTGATTGGATTGCAAAGGTTGGCCTGGAGACAAATCAATATCCCTGGAAGTTTGAGCAGACTCCGGAATAGAGGCAGATACTCCTGCCTGCAGCATAAACAACAAATAGCCAACCCAGATCATCCTTAAATTCACTATAGATATATACACACATGCACACACAGAAACACAAACTCTAGAGTCTCCACATCTTGTGCACACAGATAAATCAAAATGCATATTTTGTTATCTGCAAATCAGGGAAATCTAAGTCATTTCAACTCAGTCCATACCTCTCGTCAGCTTAACTTACTAATGTACCACTATTGAGTTGGTCATCTGGGTTTCAAATCAGATGCCATCTATTGATCTATATAATGAATTTGTACACCTCTAATAACTAAACAGCGGAAAAGAATAGAAAATTTCCATATATGTATGCGCTCTCTATGTTTCCCTGAAATATATCTATAAATTTTATATTTTACTACTTTCTGCGAAAGACATTGGTCAGGATTACAAGCACAGTTTAGTTTAGTCCATTTCTTGGCCCTATCTAATCAAAAGACTGGATGGCTAACCCACTGGTTTCCCAGCTTATGATCCCAGGATTTATCAATAAAAAATATGATGCATTACAAGCACATCAAAGTAGGAAGGATTAAAAAAAAAAAACATGGATACACACATCTGCAAGTTACAAAAGGGAGTATGATATATCTTAAAGAATATAAAAAGATGAGGGTTGGTCGGCATACAGGAGAATCTACAGTATATGCTGATTTCAAATCATCTTCATTTATGAGATTCTTGCCAATTCCAGTACTAACAGTAGATTCGGTTGTTGACTCATCAGGAAAATTCTGATGTTGCTGCTGTTCTTCAATCTTAGAATTACCAACATCTGCAGAATAGAAAAATTATGATATACCCTATCTCATAACACCACCAATCTTGGTATTTCTTTTTAATCTCAAGTATTGTAACAGATGTGCTCCCATAATGAACTTGATATTGATAGCCCAACTCAATAGCTATGTTATTTCTGATTGACATACTAGACCTCACCAACCTTGTAGAAAACTAGAACGTGTCATGATATTGACATTTCAGATTTTTTCTTTTTTTTTTTGGGAGGGTGGGGAGCTCACAAAGCAGAGACTCCTGAAACAATTTTTACCAAAAGGAAAAATTGCCACCTTTTTTACGCAGAATCATCACTTTTTTCCCTTCATGATAAATATTTTTATCAGGCATTCCTTTTTCATAATCTTCCCTTTTCTGGACAGCAAGGGAATTTTAGAAAAAATAAAATGTCTTCAGTATTGGTCTGTAAAAGTGTAAAACGATCATAGCTGAATACTACTCTAACCACTCCCATGTTGAAACGAGAAAAGGAAGGAAAGAAAGCAGTCCAACTTAAAAAGGGGAAAAGTTATTCATCGAAACACAATCTAGTATTGATGAGTAACAAAAACATACCTGCATCTTTAGAAACACCTGGCATCAATGGCTGTTGACTAGACGGGGAATGGACAGGATTGGGTGGCTGCTGTAATGAGGCAGACGAAATACCACTGAGAGCAGGGGACTGGAGTCCAAGTCCCATACCAGATTGAGAAGAAGCAGATGAACCTTGAGAGTTAAACTGCATATATTGCATCATGTCATGCAAAATATATTTTCTGAAGTAAAAAGTAATCAGGTCATAGATGGAGCTATATATTATCATTAAACAAAAAAATAAGCTATTAATCAGACAAAGTTAATTCACAGACAAAAGTATATATGGAAAGAAAATTAAAAAAGGGAATAACAGCTTTAGGAAAAATACCATTTGCAATTTTTTTTAAGCATATGAATTAAGAGTTAAAATTAGAATTTCTCCATCATTTCCTAGAGAAACAAAGAAAATTAGATTTTTACTCAGCAATATTATCAAGAGGCATGTTTTTATGTGATGGTCTGTCCCAAGCCAGGATAAAGGAGGAGGGTTGGCGTCAGGTTTTGCGAACCGGCCGTAAAAAACAGCTATATTTTTATGTGATGAACCTATATGATTTTTCGTTGGGGCGTACCCTTCATAGGGATGCGTTGCATCGGGCCCCAGGTGTAGCGAAAAATGGACTACGGTCCTTGCCACAAGGCAAGGCGCTGCATCGGGCCCGGGGTGTAGTGAGAAGTGGGCTAGGGTCCTAGACCCAAGGCAAGGCGCCAGGTCTTCACCCGGATTTGGTGAGAAGTATGCCAGGGTCCCAACACGCAGATGGGCGAGCGTGGCGGGCAAGCACAGCCCAGGGGTTAAGGATGAGATTGGGCAGCTGGAGCATAGGAACCTTAACGGGTAAATTGAGGGAGTTGACAGATGTTTTTGCTAGCAGGAAAGTGAATATTGTTTGTTTGCAAGAAACTAAGTGGGCTGGAGAAAAGGCCAAAGACGTGGATGAAACTGGTTTCAAGTTATGGTACACAGGTACTTACAAGAGTCGCAATGGTGTTAGAATTATGATCGATAAAAGTTTCAGAGATAAAGTTGTGGACGTCAAAAGGAAAGGCGACAGGATTATTCTGGTTAAGCTTGTTGTGGGTGATTTAATCCTAAATATCCTCAGTGTGTATGCACCCCAAGTTGGATTGCAACCAACTGACAAAAGCCAATTTTGGGAAGACCTGGAGGAGGTTTTGAGGGGAATACCTCTAGAGAAGATTTTCTTAGGAGGAGATCTAAATGGTCATGTTGGTAAAAGCAACGGAGGTTTTGATATAATCCATGGAGGTTTTGGTTATGGGACGAGAAACGAGACTAGAGAAGATATCTTCAATGTTGCACTAGCCTGGGAAAGTGACCATTTTGCCACGTTTGAACAAAAAATTTATCAGACTGCCACACCAACAGTAAATTTTGCCAAAATGCCACGTAGCATAATTCGCTACACAGTGTAGCGAATTATGCATGCAAGTAATTCGCTAAACAGTGTAGCGAAATATGCCACGTGTCAAATTTACAGGAATTCGCTACCTAAGGTAGCGAATTATGCCAATATGTCAAAATTTGACATGTGGCATTTTTGGTTCTGACGTGGCATATTTCGCCACACTGTGTAGCGAATTACTTGCATGCATAATTCGCTACACTGTGTAGCGAATTATGCCGCGTGGCATGTTGGAAAAATTTACTGTTGGCGTGGCAGTCTGGTAATTTTTTTGTCAAAACGTGGCACTTTGGTCACTCTCCCCACTAGCCTACGATTTGATGTTAGTGAACACCTTTTTTTCGAAAAAGGGAGTCACACCTAATCACTTATCATAGTGGCCAAAATCGTAGTCAGATTGATTTCTTTCTGGCTAGAAGAGACGATAGAACTTCTTGTGTCGACTGTAAGGTCTACCCTGGAGAGTGTGTCGCTACGCAACATAAGCTGGTAGTCTTAGATGTTCGGTTCAACAAAGTACTTACAATGAAGAAGAGGGCTCAGAACTCAAGGATAAGGTGATGGAAGATTAAGGAGGGAAGAGAGAGAGAGTTCAATGAAAGAATGTTGTACGATGGACCTTGGGAGTTTGATGGAGAAGTAAATGCAATATGGAATGAGATGGCTAAGTGTATTCAAAATTTGGGAAGGAGGGTGTTGGGAGAAAGTAAAGGAAATGAATTTCATACAAAAGAAACATGGTGGTGGAATAGAGAGGTGCAAGAGGCAATTAAACATAAGAAGGAGTGCTTTAGATCTTTGCATAAAAGTCCCAGTGAAGAGAACTTGCAAAAGTTTAGATTGGCGAGAAAAAATGCAAAGAAAGCAGTGCGAGAAGCTAGAGGCAAGGTTTTCGACGAGTTGTATAAAAATCTTAGGAGCAAAGATGGTGAAAGAGGTATTTATAAACTTGCAAAGATAAGGGATAAGAAAAGTAAAGACCTCACCTAAGTTAGATGCATCAAGGATGAAAATCAAAAACTTCTGGTGAGAGATGAAGATGTAAATGAAAGATGGATGAACTACTTCAACAAGTTGTTTAATGGGGATGGAGATACAAGCGAGGTGGACTTGGAGGACGCGTATGATGATATGAATAGAAGATTTGTACGCAGAATTAATACACATGAAGTTAAGGAGGCTTTAAAGAGGATGAAGACTAATAAAGCCTTGGGGCCTGATGGTGTCCCTATTGAAGTGTGAAGAGGCCTAGGGGATGTGGTAATAAAATGGTTGACCAATCTTTTCAATAAGATTCTCCAGACAAATAAGATGTCTGATGCTTGGAGGAAAAATATGATTGTGCTTATCTACAAAAACAAGGGAGATATACAGAATTGTTCAAACTATAGAGGCATTAAGCTAATGAGCCATACTATGAAGTTGTGGGAGAGGGTTATTGAACATCGCTTGAGGAGAGATACCAAGGTTTCTGTAAATCAATTTGGATTTATGCTAGGAAGATGTACCATGGAAGCCATTTTCTTGATGCGACAACTTATGGAAAGATACAGAGAAAAGAAGAAGGACTTGCATATGGTGTTCATAGACCTTGAGAAAGCATACGATAGGATTCCAAGGAAAGTTATATGGTGGGTTCTGGAGAAGAAAAATGTTTCATCAAAGTATGTAAAGGCAATCCAGGACATGTATGATGGGGCTACTACATGTATAAAAGCTTGTAACGGAACATCATGTTATTTTCCTATCACGGTTGATGTACACCAAGGGTCGGCTCTAAGTCCTTATCTCTTTGCCTTAGTTATGGATGAACTAACAAAAGATATTCAAGAGGAAGTGCCATGGTGTATGCTTTTTGCAGACGATATTGTGCTTATTGATGAGAGCAAGGAGGGTGTTAATAGAAAACTTGAATTGTGAAGAAGCACATTGGAATCCAAAGGATTCACATTAAGTAGAAGCAAAACTGAGTATCTGAAGTGTGAGTTTTCTCTGGTATGAGATGGGGACCAAGAGCCCGTGCATTTAAGTGGTCAAGAGGTGCCCAAAAAAGATGCTTTTAAATACTTGGGCTCCATTTTACAAAAAGGTGGAGAGATTGATGAGGATGTAAATCACAGAATCAGAGCAGGGTGGATGAAATGGCGCAGTGCATCTGGGTTTTTGTGTGACCGCAAAATTCCCTTTAAGTTAAAAGGAAAATTCTATAAAACGGCAGTAAGACCGGCAATGCTATATGGAGCGGAATGCTGGCCAGCACATAGGCAACATGAGCATAAGATGGGAGTAGCAGAGATGAGAATGTTAAGGTGGATGTGTGGTTACACAAGGATGGATAAGATAAGAAATGAAGATATTCGACGAAAGGTCGGAGTAGTACCGGTAGCCGAGAAGATGAGAGAACATAGATTGAGGTGGTTTGGGCACGTGATGAGAAGGCCCCTGGATGCTCCTGTAAGAACAGAAGTTTGTTACCAAGAGCTCAACACAAAAAGAGGCAGAGGTCGGCCGAAACTTACTTGGGGGAAGGTAGAAAAACAAGATTTAATGGAGTAGAATATAGATTGGCGGACGGTATGTCTTAGAACGGATTGGAGAAAAGCTATAAGTATGGTGGAGGGTTAGACCCATTGTTATTCCTATATTCCAGATGGTCCCTTTTTAGTCCTTTTCCCCTTCATTTCCCCCACTTCTTCTTGTCCCTTTCTTTTTTTACTTTTATTTATTTATATATACTTATATATATTTATATTATTATTATAAAAAAAAAAGTTTTCAACCGTTTTATATCTTTCATGTGGGTTCATCTACCACCGACCCCAATTAATTTGAGATAAAGGTGATGTTGATGTTGATGTTGAATATTATCAAGAGGCACAAAGTGTCTATACTAAACAAACACAGGAAAAATAATACTAAAGCAATATGATACAGAGTACAGACCAACCACTGATGTACTGAATTAAAGGAAATAACACAGCAATATGGATCTGAATATTATACTTTTATATATGGAAATAACAACGATTACACAGAGACTCGTTTACAACTATCTTGCAGAAAATAGGAAATCACAGTGACAGAAAGAAATTACAATAACCAGAAAGAAATCACAATGCAAGGAAAGTAAGATAGTGTGGAACACACATGAGAGGTTCCACTCTCTCCCAATCCCAAAAAGGGCCCAAACAATTGCGAAAGATTCTAGATAATTTCACCAAGTGCTCCACACCCCTACTTAACCATCTTGCATAACTAACTAGCTCCTTCCACACCTGCATTCTGTTGGAGGGCATTCTCGCCCATAACTTCACTTGTGCCATCAGCCTTGCCCCCCATAGCCTTTTTACTTGGGCCACCCACAACATTAGAGGCCCAAATCCTCCTATTCTTATTCCTTTGGTAGACTTGCAGGGGTGGTGTTGTATCAATACTCCCCCCTTAAGAATCACCTTGTCCTCAAGGTGATGATCATTTTCCGGGATCCCATTGCTTGAAATGTAATGGCCAACTAATCCATGAGATAATAAAACCTCCACCTGGATCCCATTGTCCATCATCATGTGTAACACCAAGAAAGAATATATTAATGCCAAGAACAGTGCCCATTATGTCAACTCGAAGAAATCTTACCAAAACAGCACCTATATGAGACTTTGCAACAAACTGATCCATCGTGAGGTCGTCTAAAAGCTGCTTTTCATAGCTCATAAATGTATCCAAAGAACCCCGAAAGAATATTGATTGTGCAGCCCTGTTAGACCATAAATGAAATGCAAAAGAAATAATGTCCAAGGCATAGGTGTGGTCTCTTATAAAAAATCCTCCAAAAGAAAAAATAAGCTTCCACCCAAATTGCCTTGCATTCAAGTAAGATATATGAGCAATATTATACCAAATCGTTCGTAAAAGAGAAAATGATATATCTCTAGGTCTATCATCTTCAAGCTCCATTTTTTCTGATATAACCTTGCCAAAATTTGACAAAAAGGTAGGAACTAATAAGCCAATCTTAAAATAGTCCATACCACCATAAACGTTCCTCAATAGTGTCTCCCGCCACCATGGAACGGGGATGGCAGCAGTGCCAAACCATATATGTCCAGCTTGAGGACCTTTAGCCACAATAAGGCCTCTCACTTTCCTAACATTGTCATCATCGCATGACCCATATAAAAGTGACGCTATTGCATTCATGGATGGCCACTGAATTTCCTCAACCTGTTCATTAAATGCTGCTTCCAAATCTGAACAAGCAAGACATGACAGAACCTCCAGCTTTGCTTCCTCCTCCTGTGACCAATTGTCATTGAAGTCAGTCCATGGACCATTTTTCAACCTTCTAAGCTTGTTTCTTCCTCCGCCAACCGGACCCATCTCGTACCAGATCATATAACCCGATTGAAATTTGACCCATTCTCCATTCAGCGAAAGTGATAACAGGACGTCATCCCCCTCGATGAAGGTTACCAGCTTGAAAATATTCTGCCACACATTGACCGATACAACCTCAACATCCAAGCTCGTAGGAAAAAGTGTTACTTCCCTGGAAGTGAAAATGTCACTGTGTCTAATCAGTTCCCACGCAATGAGAAAATCATCATGCGTAAAACCTTGCGCAGGTTTGAATCGTCTCTATTCAGAGACTGTAAGCAGTGAAGAGTGAAGACATCCAGCACTAGTTTGAACCTTAACGACATTCTTCTTGTAAACGCTCGTTAGCTCATGGTGAATGATTTGGTCTCCAACTGTTGAAGAAACTAGAAAGGAGTGTACGAACCCAAAAAAATAAAATAGAATAGACACAGGGTTACTTTGCTTTCCGTTGGGCAACAGCCATACAAATGAATAATCCTCAAGAGACTTTTCACCTCGGTGCGAACGCCAATAGAAAGTATAAACTAATACATTTAATCCTAATGGGCTTGTTAGCGCACAAGCCCAAGCATCACATAAATCAGAGTCAGATATTCCACTAACCTTGGGCTGAACTGAACCCAACTTGACTATAATGTGGGCCGGGTCAATTCGATCCAATCTTCTGAGTACCCTAGCATCTTTCTCCTCCTGTCTCTTCAGCGTACGACTCCATTCATGGCTATGCTGGAAAATTATGTTATGAATTGGGTTTGGTGATGGTGATATCTCTCCTATCTTCTTATACATTTCAAGCCATAGCGACAACTCTCTTTCTTTCTCAAAAAAATTTCCGTCAGACCACTACCGTCGGTGGTGGTGGCCTTGCGGGCTCCCATGCTCTTTTTACCCACCCATGGCCACCTCCTCTTCGGAAGGAACCTCTTCCTTCGTCTTCTTTTTCGTCGCCTTCCATTGCAACGACACTGGTGTCCTCTTTTTTTTCTTTTTTCGATCTTCCCTTCCATTGACAGTTTCTTTCCATTTTTTTTTTTCAACAACAATTTTTGCTTGGTTGGAATTTATGAACTCCTTGTTTGATATTTGAACCATTGTCGCTTGAGAACTCCTTGGGATTTCCCCTTTCTGTTCATCACAAAATTTTATCAGAACACAATTTGTCTCATCTGATTCTCCTTAATTCTTTTCTCCTTGCATGGTCTCGGTCTCCTCCATAACAGATTTTTGTTGTTGTTCTTGAGGCTCAGATTCTGCAACATCTACCAAACATATTTCAGGTAAATAATTCTTTATTAATGCCTTCTCAAAGTCCCCCCAACTTGCCTTAGGATTGAACCATCTCCAACTTTGATACCAACCGAAAGCACTCCCTCTAAGCCCTCTCACAGCTTCCTTCAACTTCTCATCTTCTTTGATTCTTTCTTTCTAGAAAAATTGTTGCAAATAGATCAGCCATCCCCAAGCTTCATCATCTTCTCTGTCTCCATAGAACTTGGGAACTTTGCTTCTTTGTAATTTTCTTTCTGGAAAAATCCTCACATATTTTTGTTGTTGTACGAATTCTTCATCATCCACCAAGCAAACCTCAGGTTGAAATTCCTTGAAGAAAGCTTTTAAAAATGTCCACCAACTAACTTTTGGATTATACCATAATCGATACCAGATTCGAGCTTGACCGGTGAATGCCTTCCTAGCTTCCCATGGCTTTTCAGTTTCAGAAATTCCATGTGCCTTAAAATACCATTTAGCCTGAATCGACCATCCCCAGGCTTCTTCTTCATCGGAAAACTTAGGAATTCTCATGTTCTGAAATTGCTCTTTCATATTTTTTTTTCTTTCAGCGTGGTCCAAAGCTACCCAGATCGGATAGTTCTGATACCAATTGATACAGACCAACCACTGATGTACTGAATTAAAGGAAATAACACAGCAATATGGATCTGAATATTATACTTTTATATATGGAAATAACAACAATTACACAAAGACTCGTTTACAACTATCTTGCAGAAAATAGGAAATCATAGTGACAGAAAGAAATTACAATAGCAAGAAAGAAATCACAATGCAAGGAAAAGTAAGATAGTGTGGAACACATATGAGAGGTTCCACTCTCTCCCAATCCCAAAAAGGGCCCAAGCAATTGCCAAAGATTCTAGATAATTTCACCAAGTGCTCCACACCCCTACTTAACCATCTTGCATAACTAACTAGCTCCTTCCACACCTGCATTCTGTTGGAGGGCATTCTCGCCCATAACTTCACTTGTGCCATCAGCCTTGCCACCCATAGCCTTTTTACTTGGGCCACCCACAACATTAGAGGCCCAAATCCTCCTATTCTTATTCCTTTGGTAGACTTGCAGGGGTGGAGTTGTATCACAATACTAGAAGGAAATGAATTTAGACAACACAAAGATACTAGCCAACACCAAAACCTCAGCTAATATGTTGCTTAAGTTGAGGCACTAAGATAGAAGCAAACAATCCAGAACCGTGGATGAGGTTTTAATTTTCCAAACAACATCATTAAACTAAGAAATAGTTAGGAACATATAATATAATATTTATTTGAAGAAACTGAAGAAAAGAGACTAACGTAGAGATGCTTTTTGGCCCACAATAATGAATCTTTCCATAGAAGTAAAAGAACCATTAAGCAAAGAGAAGGAAAATTTGGCATACAAGAAAGAATACCTGTTGCAAAAGGGGATTTGGCTGCTGGGCAGAAAACTGCTTAGGGTTTCCACCAAGAGAAGCCATATTAAGAAGGTTACTGGGCCCCTGTTGCTGCACTTGCTGATACTTCTGCAAAAACTTTTCTCTTTGATCAGGAGTTATTTCAGTTCTTCCACGAAGCTGGCCCTGAAGTTCAAAATGAAAAAGTCCCTTAGATGGTAATAATTTTACATATACAACAAGATACATTTGAAGATACTTTCATTCAACCTAGCAATGACAATACTGAGTGAACTATTTGAAATGGTCCTGACTAGTATTTGAACCCACCCATGTAAATACTTTCAATGTAAATGCATTCAAGCATCACTTGTCTGCATAATATATTCATGCATATATACATAGCACAACCATAAACCTCACATTAGTGGAAGATCACCAAAGCTATTAAATCAAGCATGAAAGGTCTTAAATAAAAAGCAGTGATCACATGGGTTTGGAAATGGTACTTTAATCCAGACTTTGATAAAATAACTCAGGTGAACTCCAGTCTTCTGTCATGATAAACCAATCAATCGATGTATATATAAATTTTTTGAAGATTTCGTAGTTCTAGTCATCTGGAAATCTTCATGAATATGACAGGATTCACCCATATATTTTAAAGCACTGAATGTTCTATAGATATCAACAAATGTAAGCTTTTACTTGTCTTCGTTATGAAAATGTATATGATATGACACATTCTACCAAAACATAAAAATAAAATAAAAAACTAAAATCACTCCCCAATAAATCCCGAATAGCGAGGGTGGGGTGAGAGTAATCCTACATTCCTACCAAATAAATAAATGAAATGATGATGATTCACAATATAATTACTGTGGGTATGATTGAATTTCCAAAAACATGATGGATTCTAGATTTCATATGCACACACAAGTTCAGTTTTTAGCTTTGATTTTCATCCAAAAATCTTATATCCTTGTATACTATTGCAATTTGCAAGTAACTAACTAAACAATAACCCTTAGTATAACAGAATCTAATTGCAAGTAATTCTTTACACTGCCATTGTCAATAAAGCTATTAATAAACATAAACGATATTTCCTACTTTGAAGCCACATAAACTACTTACAGCCAATGCAGATATCCTCAAACAAATTCTAAGTTAAAACAGCACCAGAGAATGCATGATTTTTGGAGGAAGTAATTAACCAACAGTTCACTCTTCAAGTTCCACACATCACCAAAATTAACATACTGGACCACTAAATAGCAAAAGAAGATTTTGGACAAAATATTTACTCCATCATTCTGATTCTGAAAGGGACTTCCAGGTCTCCATTGCATGCCAGGAACCATGGAAGGGGAGAAAACTCTCCCAGATGCAGCTGCAGCTTCATTAACAGTACTAGTGTCAACTGAAGCAGTTCCATCATTAGTCTTCGCAACCTGAGGCAAGATCAATCTATTACTTAGCGGGGATACAAGAGGCTGCACCATCCCACTATTTCCAAGTCTATCATCAGCTCCCGATATGTTTCTCTTAGTTATTTCGGAGGCTGAAGGAACTGAACCAAGGGCTCCATTGCTGGAAACCATGTTACCAGAACCAAGAAGGATGCTAGCTGCTGCTTGACTTGACAGGCTGTTTCTTCCCCTCACAAGTGTTGCATCAGCAAGTGATGGAGATGGTCTCCGGCTAGGGAAGCTATTAATATCTTCTTCCTTTATAGAGGTAGAATGATTTACAGTAGATGAAGTGTTGGCAATATTAGTATTCTCCAAAACATTCCGAACAGAATTCGAACCAGGTAGGACTGCAACAGTTGGTGCACTGGACAAGTTATGACCTGAAACATTCACAGAAACAGGAGTAGCATGGTTCCCAAAAGGTGTTGATGTAGCAGAAGCAATTCCACTACTTTTAGAAGGTGGAGTTTTTGCAGCAATGTCAGAATTGCTATCCTGGGATGCTGTGTCATCAGCTTGCTCCTGAACAGAAGCATCCTGATGATTAGAAATCATAGTTTCCTGGAAAGGAAATCAACATTAATGTTCATCTATTTAAATTGCATCTAATGAGAATGCAGCTTTTCTTCCCTTTAACCACTAGTCTGGTAAATGGTAATTCACCCACATGCACTTGGTAAAAATGAGACTCAGTCATAATCCCATCATTTTCTATTGATATTCTTCATAAGGTGCTATTAGATCACATTATCAGAAATTGCTTAAATTGGGTTATATAGTGCCACAGGTAAAATTGATAATGTTAGAATTGGGTTAAAATAACTACTGATTGTTTTCTTCATGTCCTAGGTATATACATCTTTTATGTCATGTTTTTTAAGTTATTTATTACTTTGCCACAGCTTCTTATGATACGATGCCACTCAAAATAAGCATCTTAAATTGACAACTATTAATCCCAATTCCCAACTACTTGGAGCAAAGCAAATGAATCCTCATATCAGAATCAGTTGAATTCACCATTTATCATCATTGCAAACCATCAAAATAGTAAATACCACTAAAGGGAGAAAAATAAACCTCATCTATGCAACGAGAAATCTGACAGGAACATCCCGGTAAGGTAAAATAAACTACATAAAAGCAAGAATCCCAAGGAAGATTTCTGAAACATTCTTACATTTCAATTTTCGAACACAGACTCCTAAGAAATCTTTTCAGGTCATAGAAACAAGAAATACATACAGATGTTTGTGATGCAGATCCTGACGCTGTTTGTGATGTATTCTTCAAGCTAAGACCAGGCACCACCTGAAAAAACACATAATAAATTAGGAGCTCCACAAATAGTTATTCTAATATGTTAACATAAAGGTTAGTATAAAAAATGAATTGAAAAGACAGGGCCGAGTCAAAATGCCCAACATAAACATAAGGAAATAAAATAAAAGGTCATTAGTGCATAAGGCACCACCATTGTGGGTTTCGGGTAGGGTATGATGTATACAGGGTTACCCCTGTAGGTGGAACAATTCCCATGAGTAGAACCCACAACAGTCAACATGCACTAAATTAACTTTGTAGACATATAATAGCAATAGAAAATAGACAGTCCAACCGGGAATTCAGGGAAAAAATGCCAACATGCCAAAATTTGTTGATATCTGCCAATCCCATAACACAAATCTACATATGCATCGATATGTATTTGTGTGTTTGCAAAAAGAAAGAATGAGAAACAAACACCTTAGCAAGACCGGGCGGAATTGTAACAAGATCTTCTAGAGTCTCCACCTTGTCTAAAGGTAATGAACTGTATAGTTCATCGACATCATTGAAATCATCAGGATCTTCCTGTAGAAGAAAAAGAAAATTAGAAAAAACAAAGAATAGTTATAAGTCATAAATTTTGTATAGTATCAGGCATTAGGAGATGTGTGGATGAGTGTTAGATGGTTATAGCTTATTAGCTTGTATGCATAGCAGCTGATTGCTGCTCTCCTTTCTTTTCTGTTAGTTGTTCAAAGTTTGTTAGGATTGCTGACTCATCTATGAGTCAGCTTTATGCTCTATATATAGAGCTTGTACTCTCTCTCTCTTATTCTAATTCATTCAATCGAAACTCAGTTTATAGTTTCCTTTCTTTCTCTCTCTGTTTTGCTTTTCCTTTGCTTTCGGTTTCAATCCTTCTTCTTCGATGAAGGAATTCTTTCATGGTATCAGAGCCTTATGATCCATAGACTGTAGTCAATCATGTCTTCCGCAACCAACACAGAAGCAAGTGCAGCCAGTCAAAGTAAATCTGTCTCCAGAGCAACGATGGAACCGAAGAATCCATCCTCTCTCTTCAATTTCCAGATCTCTGCAAGGTTAACAGAAGATAATTATCTCTTCTGGAACCAGATCATAGAACCGATTATCACTTCGCATCAACTTCAACGTTTCTTAGTGAATCCAAAGATTCCTCGCAAGTTCGAGACAGAAGACGATCAAGAACACGGTGTTTTTAGTTCTGAATATTCAGAGTGGCTAACACAAGATCAGATGCTTCTGACTTGGTTGTTATCCACTATCTCTGAGCAAGTGGTGAATGATATTCTTCCTGTGAAGCATTCGTTCGAAGCGTGGGAGAATATACACAAGTTGTTCCATGGTGTGATGAAGTCGAGATCCAGACAACTCAGATCTGAGTTGAAGACGATGAAGAAAGGAACGAAGACTGCAAGAGAGTACATAACTCGAATCAAAATGATTTGTGACTCTCTTAAATCTATTGGAAATGCAGTCTCTATTGAAGAACATACTGAAACGATACTTGAAGGATTGCCTTCTGATTACAACTCTTTTGTAATGATGATACATGGACGAGACAGAGCATACTCCGTTGCAGACTTAGGAGTGGAGCTTATGGCTCACGAGCAGCTCTTAAACAAGCAGAATGAACAGCTACTGAATGAGGGAGCATCCCTGAACCTCACCCAACGTGCACAGGTGCAGAAGAAACCAGAGTCTGACGAAGAAGACGACTCTGTTTCTGAAACCAGAAAACAGAGTCGAACAGAGCAACCTGTAGAAGCTCATTTTAACAGTAACAGTGGTTCATACAGAGGAAGAGGGAGGTCCACCATGAGATTTAATCGAGGTAGAGGACGTGGAACTAGATCAAACGTCCATTGTCAGCTGTGTTATAAGTTCGGCCATGACGTGAGGGAATGCTGGCACCGCTTTGAAGAAAACTTCACTCCGAGTTTACCACCACCACAGCATACATCATATCCTCAGTTCTTCGTTCATCAGCAGCCACAAGCAGCAAGATCTTTTCAGTACAACAGGTCACAGAGCCAACCACAAGCATTTATCTCAACAAAGCCTAGTGATTCGTCTCTTTCACACTCAGCACCACTAGTTGAATGGGTTCCTGATTCTGGAGCATCGAATCATGTCACTGGTACACCTCAGAATATCATACAAGGTCAACATCTCAGTGGTACTGATCACATCCTAATTGGAAATGGACAAGGTTTACCCATAACAGCCACTGGTTCCTCTTCGATCATATCACCTTTTCATTCGAACTCTTTACTTCATCTTAAGAATTTGCTTTTAGTTCCATCAATTACTAAAAATCTGATCAGTGTCAGTCAGTTTGCTAAAGATAACTCTGTATTTTTTGAGTTTCATTCTGATGTTTGCTTTGTGAAATGTCAGGATTCTCATCAGATACTTCTTCAAGGTGCTGTTGGAGTTGATGGCTTGTATCATTTTCCACATTTGCAACTTACCACGTCTTCTGTTCCTGTTGCTCATACTTCTTGTGTCAGCCCCTCTTCTATCAACAAGTCTGTCAACATAGTTAGTACTACTAGTGACACCATTGTATCTTGTCCCAATACTAGTAGTAGCATCAATAATACATGTACTCCAACTGATTCCTTGTATTCACTGTGGCACTGTCGTTTGGGGCATCCACATCTTGAGTCTCTTAAAAATGTACTTAAAGCTTGTAATATACACATCAATAATAAAATGGCAGAATTTTGTTCATCTTGTTGTTGTGCAAAGTCTCATAGACAATATTCCTCATCATCCAAAACCGAATATACTACCCCTTTCACCCTTGTCTATAGTGATCTTTGGGGGCCATCACCTGTGAAATCCTCTCTTGGTAACAGTTATTACATCTCATTTGTTGATGCTTGCACTCGATACACATGGACTTATCCAATAAAACAGAAATCAGATGCTATTTCTATTTTCAAACAATTTCATGCTATGATAACCACTCAATTTCAGCTACCCCTAAAAGCCTTACAAACAGATTGGGGAGGTGAATTTCGGGTTTTCACTCAATATCTTAATCAGCATGGTATTATTCATAGAGTGACATGTCCACACACTCATCATCAAAATGGTGTTGTGGAAAGAAAGCATCGTCATGTTGTGGAGACTGGCCTAGCTCTCCTTTCACACTCCTCCCTTCCAATGCAGTATTGGGACTATGCTTTCTCTACTGCTGTATACCTTATAAACAGACTTCCTTCCTCTTCCATTGCCTTTAAAGTTCCTCATACTGAACTCTACAAACAACAACCTGATTACCTCTTTCTTAAGTCCTTTGGTTGTGCCTGTTTTCCCTTTTTAAGGCCCTATAATAAGCATAAAATGGAGTTCAGGTCAAAAGAATGTGTCTTTCTTGGTTACTCATCACATCACAAGGGCTATATCTGTTTGAGTCCTGACTACAAAGTTTTTATCTCAAAAGATGTGTTATTTAATGAGTACAGGTTTCCTTTCAAGGAATGGACTACCAAGAAGATCAGTACCACTCCTCAAGCTGCTCCCACATGCCTTATTCCCTTGCATGTTCAGTCCTCCTGCACTTCTACTACTGAGATCCCAAGCACAAAGGTTGCTTCCAGCACTCCCACACCAGCTTCTGCAAGTGTTACTCCAGTGACTTCTGTTGACAGCTCTTCGAGAAGCAATGCTGCCTCACCCAATGCTGATGCCTCATCTTCTGGTGGCAGTCTTGACAGTCCCACTATTGCAGCTACTCCTATGGTCTCTGATGTATCACCAAGGTCTCCATGCTCACCCTCACTGTCTTCACCACCCAGTGCTACCTCTTCACGTTCAGAATATGCACCATCCACTTCTCTGGGCTCCTCCTCTCCTCCTCGATCAATCATCACTCGGTCAAAGTCTTTTGCCAGGAACATTGTATTGCTCACCTATACTGAACCTTCTTCGGTTAAGCAAGCTCTCAACAGTCCACATTGGCTTAAAGCAATGCAAACAGAGTTTGCAGCCTTACATAGCAACAAAACTTGGTCTCTTGTTCCCTTACCTTATGGAAGACAAGCTATTGGGTGTAAATGGGTGTTCAAGGTAAAGAAAAATTCAGATGGAAGTCTCAATAAATACAAGGCTCGTCTAGTGGCTAAGGGGTTTCACCAAAGGCCAGGATTTGACTACAATGAGACTTTTGCCCCTGTTATAAAACCTGTCACTGTTCGGGCTATCTTAGCCATTGCTCTTACCTATGGGTGGCCTTTGAGACAACTAGATATCAACAATGCCTTTTTAAATGGAGATCTAGAGGAAGAGGTGTATATGGTTCAACCTCCAGGCTTTGAATCTGCCAACAAGTCTCTTGTTTGTCGTCTTCACAAGTCTCTCTATGGTCTCAAGCAAGCTCCGAGAGCTTGGTTTGACAAATTGAAACATGCAGTATTGTCTTTTGGTTTTCAAGCAAGCAGGTGTGATCCATCCTTATTCATTTACAAGGCTGGAAGTCTGAGAATTTATATGTTAGTTTATGTGGATGATATAATTCTCACAGGTAATAATGCCTCATTTATTCAAAAGATTATCTCACAGCTTAATTCCTCTTTTTCTCTGAAGGATCTAGGGGACTTGGATTTTTTCCTTGGAATTGAGGTTCAGAGACAATCTTCTGGTTCTCTATCTCTCAATCAATCCAAGTACATCAGAGATCTTCTTGCTCGTGTAAATATGCAAGAAGCAAAGGCAACTTCTACTCCCATGGCTTCTAGTTGTAAACTCACCAAGATTGGCTCTTCTAACTTTGATGATCCTCATTTGTATCGTTCTGTGGTGGGTGCTTTACAATATGCTACTATTACTCGACCAGAGATCTCCTTCTCAGTGAACAAAGTTTGCCAATTTATGAGTCAGCCATTGGTGGAGCATTGGAAGGCTGTCAAACGCATCCTTCGTTATCTACAAGGCACTGCTACTTTTGGCCTTCATTTCCATCCTGTTCAGTCTCCTCATGGTTCCTTTCCCCTTACTGCTTATTGTGATGCTGATTGGGGAAGTGATATTGATGATCGTCGTTCCACTTCTGGGGCCTGCATCCTTCTTGGTTCGAACTTGATTTCTTGGTGGTCTAAAAAACAATCTCTTGTAGCTCGGTCTACTGCTGAAGCAGAATACAGGAGTATGGCACTTGTTTGTGCTGAGATTTTGTGGATTAAATCTCTCTTTCATGAATTGCAGCTGTCTCTATCTGTTCCTGTTATCTTGTGTGACAACTTGAGTGCTGTGGCTATTGCTCACAATCCTATTCTCCATGCTCGAACCAAACATCTTGAATTGGACTTACATTTTCTTCGGGAAAAGGTTGTTGCTAAAGATATTATTGTTCAACACATTCCTGCTGCAGATCAGTTGGCTGATTCCTTTACCAAGCCGTTGTCATTCTCCATGTTTGCTGACTTTCGGAACAAGCTCAAAGTGTTAAAATCTTCTCAGTTCACCACTGTTGATCTTGTGGGGGAGTGTTAGATGGTTATAGCTTATTAGCTTGTATGCATAGCAGCTGATTGCTGCTCTCCTTTCTTTTCTGTTAGTTGTTCAAAGTTTGTTAGGATTGCTGACTCATCTATGAGTCAGCTTTATGCTCTATATATAGAGCTTGTACTCTCTCTCTCTTATTCTAATTCATTCAATCGAAACTCAGTTTATAGTTTCCTTTCTTTCTCTCTCTGTTTTGCTTTTCCTTTGCTTTCGGTTTCAATCCTTCTTCTTCGATGAAGGAATTCTTTCAATGAGGAAATTGGAAAGGCGAGGAGGGGTAACTTTCATTTCAAAAGTGTGAAAACTATAAAATGTTTATAAAAATGAAAAAGTAATGATTTGAAGGTTACATGATAATCTCTCATTTTGAAATTTTTAAAAATAAGGGGAATGTTTACTTAAAATAAAACCCTCCACTACCTTCCCCTCCAAAGACACCCTTAAGGACTCTCCAAAAAGACTATACAAAGGGCTGGTAGGTACATCAACATCTACTCAGTGCTCAACTTTTTAAAGCAGAATGATTTCTAAAAGGCAAACCTGATTACGCTCTACATAGTCGTCTACAAAATCCTTGACATCATTAACCTCCTCAGGACTTAATTCATCATTATCTAGTAGTCTCAATATAAATTCACATTTCTTTATATGAGCCTTGTGTCGAGTAATTGATGTCTCTAGGTGGGTCTGACAAAGAAAAGAAACATGTCAATGACCATGAGAAAGGTAAACCATCATTCCCACAAAATGTATGTCCTTTATTTCATACCAATCTGGGTGGCTTGTTTTTTCCTTTCTTGACGGAAAGTCCTTCAAGCTCAGCTTCAAAGCTATCAATCTGAGATTCTAACTCTCCAACCTACTCAAATGAAATAACAATAAGAAGAGCATACTGCAAATGAAGAGAGAGATATAAGTACATGAGTCAAATTAATATGATCTCATTTAAATAATACAAGATCAAAGAGACACCCCAATGAGAATCACCAGGAAAACAGGCACTAGACTAGTATAATAAACAGTATTCTAAGAGAACACAAATCTTAAGAACCAACATAAACTTAGATATTGCCAATAGCAGAAAGGTCTCAACAGTCAAACTGCACTGTAAGTTTTAGCATGCTGAAATAAATATTAGATACAAAGCAAACAAGGCTGACCATTTCCCTGTGCAAGCACTGTGCACATGAAGACGGATGAACTACAAGTACTAGCCATACTGAACTGAACCCAACAAAGGAAAGTTGAAGGTTATTCAAAGGAATTGATTTCATACCACGTTGTTTAACCAATCCCTCGTCTCCGATTTAGCCCTTTCTTTAGGATCCTGTCAGAAAACAGTTAGATAACACAATTCTCAATCCAGAACAACATAAACATAATCATAGGACACCAAGAAAAAAACCAAAAAGTGGTAAAATGAAAAAAAAAAAAAAAAGATAAAATTTCCCCTGATTAAAGACTCACAGTCTTAGGCTGTTGACCCAAGCCTTCTTTAGAGAATGCTTTGGTCTTAGTCTCCTTCTCACAGATCTTAAATCTTTCCATTTCACGCTCAATTAGCTTGCGTGCATCCACCAGAGCCTGCTCATACGAGGCACTAACCTATTTCAAGATGTGTCACAAGAGAAAGCATTGTCAAACTCAAAGCCGATGAGTTAAAATTCAACATTTAATATTACACACCACACTATCACACAAGTCAAGCCAAGCAGCACCACTAACCTGGGTTGTCAGTAGCGGCCCGTAGGCCGGCCCCTACAACCGCGACACGACGCTGGCCGGTAGCGGCGTAGCGTAGCGGCGTGTACAGGTGTGCAACACGACGCTACCCGCATTGATTGTCAAATTATATGTTTGATTTTGTGGAATTCATTGTTCATTTGTGTTTAATTTTTTATCCTTCCTTTATGTTCCTTGTATTTGACATTGATTGTGGAATGATATGTTTCATTTTGTGTGACTTCTTATGTTTGAGCATTTATATTTGTGTAGTATTAGACTGTTAGTGTAATATATGTGGAATTAAAACTTCATCGTAGCGGCAATACCGCTACCCGCTACATCGCTATACCATTTTCAAGGTCGGTCGCTACAAGTATGCCACTAACACCTAATGAGACTGGACAATACGTAGCATCACTAAATGAATAGTGTTATATAATCCACTCAGTTCAGCTCCATACTAATATGATACAATGTGATTACTGATTCCTTGCAAGAACATACATCCATAGAATGTAACTTTCCAGGGAACACATTTATATATAATTCCCGAGGCTAACTCCGCAAAATTTACACCCTATTTCAATAAACAGATAAGACCAACTAGCTCCTGGGGAAATTTACATCCAGACACTGTATGTTTAGATTAATCTGCCAACTTTCGGAAAAATGAAAAAGCTGATATTTCCCATAAAATGAAGCAAAACCAAACACACATTAACGTTAACATATAAAAAAACATGATGCCTGATAAATCTAAAAAAAAAAAAAAAAAACCTAGAAATTTGGCATTTTGGTTGCTTTCTTCAAGTTAATACCTTCTTGTCCTTGATCTCACTGGACTGAATCCAAGTCTTAATTTGGTCTCTATATCTCTGAAGCTTCTTAATCTCCTTCTTCAGGTCTGCCTCAAATTTCTCCTTCTGGTTAGCATTGTCCGTGTCGTAAACCTATCACAAAACGAAGAAGAACCAACCCCGACATTGCTCGTGTGATTTTTTGTTTTGTTCGGAAAAAGTGGAAATCGAAAAAAATAATAAGAATAATAATAAAGTGAGAGAAGAAGATGAAGAAATGGGAGGAGGACCTTGTTCCAGATGCTATCAAAGACTTCAACACCTTCCTGAACCTTCTTGAGAACGCGATCTATCTCTCCCTGAAGCTTTCGACTCGCACCCATTGATTACGATTCTCAGTTCATCCAATTCCAGAGCGGTTCCAATTATCAACGTTCAATTGTTCTTCAGTGACAGTTCTAGGGTTTGTTTCTGCACTCTCACTGTCTTACTCAGAAGACGCGGAGATTCTACCACGATTTCTTTCTTCTTTCTTTATTTATTTATTTTTAATTGTCACTATTATAAAGTATGGTAGGTTGGAATTAAAAAATACATGAAAATCTCCATAAGGAATTATATAAAAACTCGAAAGAATAGGAATGAATTGGATAACATAAGAATAATACAGGATATGACACTGATAAGCGTATATTTTATCTATATGTTTGAGGTGCAAAAGATAAACACTAGCTAATCATATAAATAGACAAAAATATCCTATTTATTATATATTAATTCTTATTTTAAATTAAATATATTAAAAAACAACAATAACTTACAAAAATTTAAAAAAAAAATTGGGAAGGTTATACTTACAATCTTTTTTTTTTTTTACAACCTCTTACAATCATATCATATCACCGTAGATTTCCGCCAATAAACGGTGATCATTTATTGTGAATTAATAATTAATTAATGAGTTAAATTTATGAAAATGATAACCGTTGATTAGCGAAAATCAACAGTGATAAGATATGGTTGTAAGAGGTTGCAAAAAAAAAGTTGTAAGTATAACCTTTCTCGAAAAATATACTTTCACCATTTAAATTTTAAAAATTGTTTTAAAGTTTTTTTTTTGTAAGTAAGTTTTAAAGTATTTGTCAATGCCAATGGCTAATGACGGTGCTTGTTGGTAGTAGTTGTGGGGATAATAACAATGGATGGTGGTGATAATGTCGGTAATGGTCAGTGATAAATGTGATGGCTGACTGATGATGATAACGATGATGGCAGTAATAGTTGATGTCTAGTGATTAAGGGTGGCAGTGCCTGAGATGGTGCATGGATGAGGATGGTGGTGGCAATTGGGGGTGGTTAATGAAAGTGGTGGTGATAGCGGCACTGTGGCAATCGCGGTGAATGATGACGGTGGCCAGTGGTGATGGTTGGTGCCATGTGGAAGTGGTGGTAGTGACAATGCCAGTGATGACCAATGGTAATTATGGGGCTGATTGGTGATGGTGGTAGTGGCTAGTTGTGGCAATGGTGATCGGTGCTTAATGGTAGAGGTGGCTGATGACCTGCGACGACTTGTCAATAGCAAGGGCTGACCATCACATGCACAACAAAATTCGTAGGAGAATAATATAGATATTCATTATCCCATTATATTCATTCCTAACATGAGTCCCCTTTTAAGATAACCTATTAGTTTAGCAAACTATGGATAAAATATGGTAATCTATCTTATCATGTTCTTCCTATCCTAACCACCAAATAATCGCTTATAGTTATAAAATGTCACGAGAGCTATTTTTCTTGGTTGTTCCAAACTTACATGCAAATTGTTAAAGTTATCACAAGTTAAGAGAGAGAGAGAGAGAATGATAGGAGATGAAGTAGCATGATTGCAAAAATTTGCAGGAGATGCACTGTATGAGAGAAGAAAAAAATGAGTTTTTTAATGGGTTTGATAAGAGTTATGTTGTAGGAAGAGTGATTGTGTTATGTTATAGAGATTCGTTTTGCATGCCGGAGTTTTTTTTTTTTGTTGCGAGCCCCACAAAATGTTGAGTGTAGAAAAAATTTTGTGGTCATGTTAAATGATAGATGATAAATCCTTTTTTAATAGGGAGTTATTAATTTATATCACATGAAATAGGTACTTTATGTTGGTGAAACAAAGTTGTGGGCCCATAATTTAAAAATAAAAATAAAATATTGGCACAAGATTCTATGAATGTGTAATATCTTATGTGACATAAGACACTTATTTCCATCTTTTAATAGCAAGAGCTATATATAATCTCTGAAAAAATATAGAGGAAATGATAACAATATATTATAGACAAAGTTACAAGTAAATACTTGGGGTGTTTGGTAGGTGGTTTTTGGGGAGAATGATGGGTAAGTAAGGTGGGTTTTTGCAGACAACCTCGTTTGGTAGAAGACTTTGAAAAAAAGAACCAGGGAAGTTGTTTCCCCATGAATCGGTGGCTTGTGTGTATTTTAATCAGCAAATCACTGTTTGCAAATCCTTGCTGAGAGGCGGTATTTGGAGAGAACCGGGGAAGCTGAAATTTTGGCACGCGTTTTCTTACCCAAATGCCCCTGATATCAGAAGAGTATCAAAATCCTCTCTCCTCTATGCGGTCCTTATTTTGCGCATAAGAAGAAGAGATTTCTGAACCATGAAATGGACTTCTCTACTGAAACAGACCCATTTCATGGAAGCAGTTGTAGACACTGTGGATTGATTTCATCTGGTTCTTCGTCAATCTAAACCCTGGTATTAGTTCAACAAAGTCATTGCATGCGGTGGCAAGTGAGGGAATAAAACTCTCACACATCATGTATTTGTTTATTCTTTTGACAAAAATGATGTACGAAATGTTAGTTGTTGTTCTAAGTTGTTCGTGTTCCAGGTAGCAGCACATCGACAGTGAACGACAGAGTTAACACAACACGGTCACGGCTTTGTGGACGAAGAAGAAGTGAGGCTTTTTACGTTGGTGTATCTGAGTTGCATATAAGACATCCTCTTCATAGACCACCGGTTTTTGTCCCCGTCTGTTCCGTACCCTTCCGGAAAGTTCTTCCATCCACACTCATTGATTCAAAACAATGGATTTCATGTTAACATTTTTACGTTTCTGAAAGTATAGGATACTAACTATTCTGTTCTCACTCTGCCTGGCTTAAGCTCAAACGACGTTAATGTTATCTTTTATTTTTTTAAACACAGTTCAGTGCCTGATCCGTGGGTGGATATTCATATAATTAATTGCCTAACCACTCAATGAATGCTTGTATGTATGTTATTATGGTATGATTGCAACTTTGGAATAAAAAAATAGCAGCTAGTAGGCTTCAAAGGAGTACAATTTTGATGGTGTACATGGTTATTATTCCCAAATATAAGTGTTGAGCAGAAGCTGAGGATTTAGTACATGCATTTTGTGTATTACTTTAGAAATAGTTGTGCAATAGTTTGGCATGATTTAATAACTTCATTTTTATTTAAAAGCCCCATAAAATAAATACATGATCCATGCTTCAGGCGCCGAATGTTTTTAGGGAATGAAACAGAATTGAATCTGTCTTGTACAATGTTAAGGTCAATTACACTTGCATGAAAGATCTATTTAGCACGTTAAAGATAAACTGAAACTGAATTATTTGGATTATTTGGGTTGTGATTTTTTGTTTATGAGTGTAAACTGAAATGTGTTGTCGTTATTTGTGTTAGCATATGGCAATGAACAATGGAATGGAGTTAAGTGTCATTGTTGTACTCATCACTCATTTGCAGTGTATGAATCAAATGACAATGTTGTTAGTCAGTCTGTGTGCTTTGTTGTTACACGATCTTTTAAAACGGAGAAATCAAAGTACGAGGAGGGTAACATGGGATTTTTGTAGAGGGAAGTAAATTTCCATAGAATTATTCATTTAAGTGACACTGCTTGTATAGAGAATACAAGGATGGACAAAAGGACTTTTTTTAAATTATGTGAGCTAGTCAAAAGTATATGGGTGTAGAAGAGATGGTAGCAATGTTTCTCCACATTTTGGCTCATGATGTTAAGAATAGGATAATTAAAAGGCAATTCATGAGGTCCGGTGAAACAATTAGCAGGCAGTTCACCCATGTGTTGTTGGCTGTGTTACGGTGTCATACAGTTTTATTCAAGAGACCTGAGCCAGTCCCCGCGAACTAGACGGACGAAAGGTGGAAGTGGTTCAAGTAATTTTAACATACATGATCACAAGTGTTCCTTAATATTATTGTTGAAATTGATGTCAATGCAACTCTTACCTGCTATGTGTATTTTTTTGGTTAGAATTTGATAGAATTGTTTGGGAGCTCTTGATGGGACACACATAAAGGTTAATCCTTTACTAGCTGATAAGGCTAGATACCGCACTCGGAAGGGAGAAATAGCAACCAATGTCTTGGGGGTTTATTCACAAGATAGTCAGTTTATTTATGTACTGCCTGGATGGGAAGGATCGGCTGCAGATTCAAGGGTGCTCAGAGATGCCATATCTCGTAATAATGGTTTAAGGGTGCCAAAAGGTTATTAATCTTTTAGGAATTACATTTATTGTATTTCCTATGCATTTAACTTGACGGGTATATGAAATGTGATGTGTAAATATGGTTGGCATGTTTTTTTGCTTCAGGTTACTATTACTTGTGTGATGCTGGGTACATGAATGGGGAAGGATTCCTTACACCATATAGAGGGAAAAGATATCATCTCAGTGAGTGGAGAAATGGGGCACAACCAACAACACCGCAGGAGTTTTTTAACATGAAACACTCGTCGACAAGGAATGTCATAGAACGATGTTTTGGGATGCTGAAGGGGCGTTGGGCGATGGTGAGGTCGAAGTCATTTTATCCTGTTAAGACGCAAGTCAGGATTATTACTGCATGTTACCTGCTTCATAACCATATCAGAAGAGAAATGGCAGTTGACCCTTTAGAGGAACGTGAAGTGGAAAATGCACATGTTGAAGAGGATATGGCAGCAACCGATTTGATCACTCATGTGGAGTCATCAAATGCATGGTCACTTCGGAGGGACGATATGGCGCAACAGATGTTTAACGCGTGGAGAAGGCGTGCTTGAAAATGGAATTTACTCTCGGTCATTGTATTTTCTATTTATGTTTGTTTTCAATATGAGTTAAACTTTAAGTAAATTGTTGGAACAGTTGACTATGTCGGTTGAATTGTCATTTAATGTTTAATCTTCATTCAGTGTTAAATTATTTATGCACTTGTTATATTCCTGTTGGCGTTAATTATACAGCAACATCCATGATTTATTGGTAAAGTCTAACATGCAGTTTTATCTAACGATTTTTTTCACCTATTATTTATCAGCAATTTTCTCTCATATAGTAGATTTAACTTGAGACTCTCAACATCATGGCACAAGACAGCCAGCCGTCAACGAAACGTCCTAATCATACGTGGACTGCGGATGAGGACAAAGTCCTTGTTGAGTGTCTCATTGACATTGGGTCAAGTTGGAAAGGGGAAAATGGATTCAAACCTGGATTTTCACTTGTAATAGAGAAGCTCATGCACCAAAGGATACCTGGATGCACACTCAGAGGTATTCCTCACATCACATCACGGGTTAAGTTGTTAAAAAAACAATACAACGTCATTGCTGAAATGGTAGATGGTACTGGTGGGAGCGGGTTTGGGTGGAACGATGCAAAGAAAATGATAGATGTGGAGAGGGAAGTATTCGATGATTGGGCTAAGGTTAGTAAAATGGAGTTTGTATTTTTATTTTTATCTTTTATGTAAATCTGCTAAACAAATTTATGTTATTTGACTTTAACCACTTGCCCTTAATATGTTACTGCAGAGCTACCCAGGTGCTAAAGGGCTTTTCAATAAGCCATTCCCCCACTATGACAATTTAGGTACAGTCTTTGGAAAAGATGTTGCATCAGGAATTAATGCAGAGGAAGCAACAGAATCTATTGCAGGTTTGGAGCGAGAGGCCACTTTGAATGTAGAGAGTGGGACTGCCTTTTATGACTATCTAGACCTTACTGGGGACTATATACCCACACCCTGTGTCGATACTACAATGCCAGACATCGCAGCCGATGAGGTCTCCCCACCATCTCCAGTGTCAACTGCTACTGCAAGGAAGGAAAAAAAGACAAAGAAGTGAAGATCCAATGGTTGTAGAGGTAGTTGATGTTATGAAGGATCTTAGTCAGCATTACAGGAAGTCCACTGCAAGTATAGACAACTTGGTAGCTTGCTTTAAACATCAAGCTGAGGGTAACCACAGGCGAATGTCAATTGTGACAGAGTTGGAGAAATTTGAAGATTTGACTGAGTCACAAATGGTTCAGCTTGCTGTGCAATTCGGCAGGGATAGCGATCTGACGGATGTCTTCATGCAATTCAATGAAAATAAAAGAAGAGTGTTGGTGGCTGGGATGTTGGCCAATCAGCAATGAATGTCAACAGAAGACTCTTTTTGGATGTGCTGCATACTTATCCATGCTGTTTTTAAACCATGATATTTTTTGGATCTGCATGATAATTTTTTGTGATTGGTTCAGGGCATACTGTTAATATTACAACAATTGTAGGCAGAATAAGTATAGCATATATGTTGTCTTGTACTGTGTAGGTTAATCCTTTTTTTATATGTAACTTAATTGTGTAAATGTGCCATTTGGGTGCCTATCTAACGTGTACCTGTGTAGTTGAAGTCCTTTTTTGTGTAGCTAACTTGTAATCGTATATGAATCAGGCACTGTTACCTGAGTTCTATGCTTGTAACTGATCAACTTTATATATGATGGATTTCTCGTAATTTTTATAGTTGTTTGTTCATTGATATATTTCTGCTTTATGGCTGTTTGTTCACAGCAAGGATAGCTCCTTTACTGTTACAATGGTGTCATGGTTTAGCCATGCTGTTTGTTTTAATTTACAATCAATTGTAATATTCGACAATGACAGAGGATCCATTACTCTATTTTTCTATGTGTATTTCGTGATTGGATACATTTGCTTATACTTATTGGATCATGGGTAAAACATCAATTGAATGGTAACTTCTGCCATTTTCTACTGTATAATGAACATCAATTTTATACAGAAGTTTGCTTGTACAACAAAAGTAACTTACATCAATTTCTAAGAACTTTATATTCTATCAACCATACAATGTATGATAAGAAAATAAAAATTACAACTTGTCCATTAATAAATTGTTTGAGCATTACATGCTCTTCACCGAAACTGAAATTAAATGGAATCATTAAGTTGTTAGGGGTAATAAGCTCATCATCTGTCCAATTTGTCTCTCCCCAATCCCTCATCATTGTAGCAGTTGCACTGTCCTGGAGTTTTGTAATAGTGATTGAGACCCTCAAACCATGATGCAGTGTCCTGGTTTAGCAGCCATCCTGCTTGCATATTCATTTCCATGCTCCTAATGACTTCACATATACAGAAGGGGCTTCCATACATTTCCACGATGTGTGGGTTTAGGATGAAGATCATGGAATTGTTCCAATTAAGACATCTGCTTACTTGTCAAGTTTAACTCTATACTCATCATTGACACCTACAACCAAATTGAATCAATGCCACCGTAAGTACGGTTGTATAAAACAGATAAAATATGAAAGAGTTTGTATACCTCAGTATTCCACATACAATGATTTTGCAATTTCATAGGACTGCCATCATGTCTGGCAATTCATAAGTTCCTCAAGAACTTCATGTTATGTGGTAGTGAATCAGCAATTAGTTGGTTGAGTACCAAGAGCCTATGCAGTTACTACATCTACTTCTCCACAAATAAAGTGCAGTAATAATTGCTCTTCACAAACAGCAACATGTATATTACAATTTTGATTACAACCCTCAAAAGCCATGGTATAACTAAACAAAATATTAAAAGCAGGAGTGGCAGGATAACCATACATCCCACACCAACCTTGTCTCCAACTTTGAACTTCTGCACCTTGCTTCCCACCTCTGTCACTACACCAGCAATCTGGTCACATGATGAATCACTATTACATATCACTCTCAAACTTTTAAATTGATAAACAAAAGTTTAATTTTGTGATCGAACAAGTTAGGCAATCAAAATATGGAATATTTCCTTCTAGACTGTCCGTAGATTTGGGATCTAATTTTTTTATTCTGCTCAATTCAATGGCTACTTGTACTCATACATGTTTTTTCATTCCTGAATTTCCATTCACTGCCACACCAGAATCCATATAATAGAACTTAAGTTACATCAAAGAAACAAACCAAATCTAATACAAAATGATAGAAAATGTCAATCACCCAAGTAAGATCATACCTTGGGCAGATAGACAGGTGTATAAACAAAGAGACACAAGGTCACAAAAATAGGAACATAAACACGGAGAAAGAGATAAACACAAAGAAACATAAATAAAAGTCTCAAGACATTACATATAAAAGTCTAAGACATGTGCACAGTTCAGTAACTTTAAAGATCACAAACTCTAAACCCTACTAATACGAAATACACAATAGTCCCATGATTACAGTCACTAAACTAGTCATGAAGATACTTAAACATTTACCTCATGATCAACCCAAATGTTATTACAATTACAACAACCAAAAGTACTAATCTATTCAACAATTTGTCTTTAGAAACACAATTACGGCATGTTGGTTCTTCAAACCATTCAAAGAAATGACACTTTTGATTGGTTCTGAAATTAGCACATCCATAAAACTGCCTTCCTAGATTTCTTGGCGTGTGCGAAGTTCCCAACGCAGCCGGCACTCCACAGTAGCATACCTTCCCCGTTGATGGGCACCACGATGACGAATGCTTAGAAATAATGCTTTCTAACCCACCTACTCCTGAACCACATCCACCCATGACTCCTTCAATTAACTGTCTAATCGTTTGCACAACTCCCACAAATGTAGTTCACTGCCCTGTGGACAAGTCACTCTTAAATATGGTAGAAAGAGATTTTAACAAAAGGTTACTAATGATTCATCACGTATTTAAATAAGTGGCTCCATAAATTGAAGCTCATCAACACCCTAAACAAACATATTTTCACAGCTTGTACTTCTCCACCTTAAGCACTGCCATACCCGACACCATACACAAGGGAACATCAGCCAATGCATCACTGTTGCAGGTGGCCATATGGGTAGGAGAAGGTAATTTTTTATATAAAAGCATTACGAATTTTATCCACACACGAAATGGTTTCGAAATTTATATCCACTTATAGGATTCAACCATTACAAAACCTAAACCATATAAATTAAACCACTTTCAATTCCCACCCCCCACCATGAAAAATATAACACAGGCGAAGCAACTGTTGAACCCCACCTCAAAACGAAAAACAAATTAACTCTATGCATCAACGATGTTTTCAGAATAACTCACTTTTGATGGCAGCACACTACTCGATCCGATTGTCTAAGCTTTAATGTCGGTGGAGATTTTTCCGATCAGATCGATACTGGACGGGACGGTGCCGGAGTGATGAAGGCTGATTTCTAAATGTTATGCACAGAAACACAAACATGAAGGACAAAGAAGAACGTTGCTTCCATCACGTGTCCAACGTCTCTTTTGTACTGAGTTTTATTTTAATATTTAGGGGTAATTGGGGAAATTTGTCATATTTCCCCATCAATCTTTTATTTTGAACCAAACATGGTCTCAGTAAATTTCACACAATTTCCCTAGTTATATTTCGGTCTACCAAACAACATTTCTAAAATTTCCCCACTTATTTTATTTTACAACCATTTCCCCACTATTTATATTTGCCTGGTTATAAAAAATTTCTCCTCTACCAAACGCTTCCATAGTTTTTTTTTTTTGGTAAAAATACTGATAGTTATTTTGATTTAATTGCATCGAAGCATTTTAATAAGCGGAAATAGTTTATGAGGAGAAGTTAATTTCCTCATACACATGTGCCAACTCCTTTTTTTTAAACGGTGGGTCAACATGAATTTAACAAGTGGTCTTTCTATTCCTACCTTACTAGTATATTACTCGTGGGATGCTCGGGGGGAAAAGATCAAAATTTTTATCGTCTGCCGTGGTTGGTTAACCGCATTGCAAATCTTATACTTACAAAAAACTGTGTTGCTATTTTGTTCTATATTTTAGGTGAAAAAAATTACAGCATTAACACATAACGTTGCAAATATCAACCACAAACAAAAATCTGCTATTCAGAGGATAATTAATTTTGCATACAACTACAACGTAATACACCATAATACGTTATAATACACCATGTTAACATAAGGAAGGGATATAAAAAGAAAAATGCATACAAATCATAGTTAACTATAACATTCATAAACAAAATCAAGGTAACAATAACACCAAGCAAATATGAATTTAAAAGATCAACTTTTCTCTATAATATGAAAACGTTATTCATCCAGTGTCATTTTGTAGCAATCATTGGAGGGATGAGTTCAACACTTACTAAATATGTCATTTCCTATGTGATTTTCGTTCCTTGTGCCTACGATACAGAAGGCAAAAACTCATTAAATAAGTAACACTAATATGTTAACACCCAAAACTCATAGTGTCAGCAAAAAAAAGATTGGATTAAATTTTTTTAAGCAAAAAAAAAAATGTTATCTGAACGAGATTTGAATGTTATCTAAACGCGATTAATAGAGCTAACAATTATCCATTAAAAAAATAGTGGGATATATAACAAAAGAAAAGTAGATGTATTTTTTAGTCATGATATACAACAACAACAAAATAGTGGGACATTAAATTAGTTGTCTGCCACCAAAAAATTTCAAAAGTTTTCCCACCATTACAAAGTTAAAAATTCAAATTCAAATTTAAACATAAATTCGAAATTTAGAAGAGTTGAGTTATTATTAATTTGGAAATTCCAATGTAGAATTAAGTGGGACATTGAATGAGTTGTCTACCACAAAAAATTATTCACATAATTTTTCATTTGACTTTTTTTCTAAATTTCGAATTTATTTTACAATATAAATAATTTTGTTATTTTACAATATTTTTTTAATATTTTTTTATACAACGTTAATAGGGCTAACAATTATCCATGAAAATATAGACACATATAACATCATAGAAAAAAAAGACTTGCTTTTTTTTAAGTGTCTGTAGACTATTAATACACAAGGCACAAAACCCTATTAATAAGTCAAGTTAGCCTATATACGTATACATTTGGTCTTAGCCAATTTCCCTATTTTTTTATTTTCCGTATCCTCTTCAAATCTTGAGCGAGATATTTTGAATTATCTCTTCGGCTTTTGCACAATAAGCCCCTATTTCTATTTTCATATTAATTGTTATCTTTTCATTGCTATCTTCATTTATTCCTTTTATTATTACTTACCGTTGGTGATTGTCAATTTTTTTTGATTCTTTAATCAGTATTTTAATATTCTTATGGTTATTGATTTTGGGCTTTTATGAAAATTAAAAGATATTTATTAGGCTTGATGTTTCCAATGCATAAAGTTAACCTACAACACTATAGCCTCTCTTAGTGACAGATTAGAGGCAGTGAAGCACTTTTCAATGGTAAAAGCGCATGATGAGTTGAGTGCAAGCTCTCCACAATGCCTTCGTAGTCTATAAAATAAATTACAAAAGACGGAAAGGGAATCAATAAAGTCATAAAGACACTTAATATAGTAATGATTTTGAAATCCATTATATACACATTTCATGGTATTTTGTATCAACTATATTAAAAATTTTAAAATTTTTTTGTCAACAGCTCATCCATTCAACTTATCTTTAATGCTAATTAAATGTCAAAAACGTTTTACTGGCTTGATATTCCAGCATCTACTGGACTTGAGTGATACTTTGACTTTCTTAATCTTAGAGTTAAGCTGCAGTGCAGCACATCAAAAACAAAATTGTTTCTCATATGGTTTAAGTCCCCCCAATCACCCGATCCTTTACATCACATCACTCCAACCACCGGATTGGGAAAACAAATTACCTCACCCCGGAATTGAGAAGCCGTACGCAAAGTTTAACAAACTTACTGAACCCAGCCAATGAAACAAAAATTAACAAAATAAAGAAGAAGAAAAAAACGTGACACCTTATATTTCAACAAAAGAACAATTCTATTCAACACAGGTAAGAAGAATGAACTAACATATCAATTGATTATGCACACAAATATAGACAAATAATCAGTAGGTCAAAGAGACAAAGTCAAGATTACAAAGAAAACATTATACAATTATATGATTTTAGAATGTATATATCTTCATTTCCAAACCCAAAAGAAAAGAAAAGATGAGAGTCCATAAAGTACTACATTGAAGCACATAGGTTGCAATATCTTCACTTCAACTGCAACAGCCTCCAGCCGAGGCAGAAGGGCCATCCCTACCTCCAGATGGTCTAGTAATTCCACCATATCCTACTTTTATTCCATAAGAATGCAACCATAAAAAACTTATCAGTGTCTTAACCATTTCTCCTTGAATAAGGAGGAGTATGCTTTTTACTTCAGCATCATTATCCCTAGAATGCATACAGAGATTGTAAAAATATAAGGCATAGAGAAATTAAAAATTCACAGATCCTTCATAATTTTTAATATAATAATGTGAAATTTCCATAACAGTGATGAAACAGATAGGTCAAGAATGACACAAAGCAAAAAGAAGAAGAAGAATAAGATGAAGAAACCAACCTTATTTGATACATCAAAAACTCCATCCTGAATCTTTTTGAATATGGTTGCAGTTGTTTTTATGAATGCCTGCAAAAGGATAGGCTATATTAAAACTTCCATAGAGATAATTTTCCAAGATATTCAGCCTAAGAACCTAGATACGGTTGAAATCTGCCTTTCTTTGCAGAGTATGGGGTTAAATATGGATGCAGAAAATCCAAGAATAAGTTATATGATGTGACTTTTGACCTCTTCAACATCCTAAGCGGTTTTTGCTGAGGCTTCCATGAAGATCAACCCATTATAAGAACATTAGATAGCATGTTCCATATAAACCAAAAAGACAAAAGGGAAGAAAAGGAAAGTGTATTCACTCGTAATCGAAAGCCGTCGAATTGTAACCACCCCAATAGTGAATCGCATCTTCAGCATCACGAGCATCCTCAGACTGCAATATAATGTTCAATATATATAAGACAGAAGAAGGAACCTAGAAAACATGAGATAAATACTCCTTCACGTCCTTACAAAATGAAATCTGAATATACTTCATCGGGTCAAAAAAATAAAAAATAAAAAACACAGAAGAGATGGATTCGCACGAAGGAAGAGAATGAAAAAGATGAAGGGTAAGTAAGGGAGTAAAGAAGAGTGAAAGGAAAAACCCTAGCCGCAATAGGAGAGAGAAAAGAGAAATAGACAAAACAATATTTCATTCCAACTTTCCTTCTTATAGACGCAAGCAACAAAAGAAAAGCAGTCATAGAATAAATGAGTTGTCTGCCCCCCAAAACTTCCCAAATCTCTTCCCACCATCCATATTTTAAATTAAAAATTCAAAATTATTTCAAAATTCGAATTTTAAATCAGCTGAGCAATTCAAAAAAGCAATTAAAAGGGCTGAGTAATTCCAATATGGGACATTCAATGACTTATCTGCCACCACAATTGTTTTTTATTTTATTTTCAAATTTAAAAAGAAATTTTCAAATTTTAAAAGAAATACTTTAAATTCAAAATTTGAAATCATTTCAAAATCTGAATTTTGAATTAGCCGAGCAATTCCAAAAAGCAATTAAAAGGGCTGAGTAATTCCAATGTGGGACATTCAATGCCTTGTTTGCCACCACAAGTGGTCATTTATTTTTCTATTTAAAAAATAAAATTCAATTTTTAAAAGAAATTCTTTTTCCAATTTACCAAAAAAGAAAAGTTTTTATATGCCATGTATTGTGAACACAATTTTAAGAATTAAGCAGGGAGTGACACATCAGTAAAGTTTACAACACTGAACTTTACTTTATATATATATATATATATATATATATATATATATAGATATTGACAACTTTAAAGATAATGACATAGTATTATGTTACCAAAAATAAATAAATTGAACTATGTTGCACGGGTGTAAATAGGTTAGATTAGACTTTGGCTTAAATAAGTCAGGCTTATATAAAAAAGTTTAGGCTTGACCTAGCTTTTTAGCTTGTGTAGGTGTGAATTACAAGTTTGATCTGTCCTATATTTAAAAAATAAAAGTTTTGGCCTAGGATTGTTAACCTATTGAATATTTAATAATTAAAAAGATAACTAAAATATTATTAATTTATTATTCAGAATTATTAAAATGATAATTTTATTTAAAATAAATAATATTATATAGGCCCGACATGTATAAAGAATCTTAGTCCTGCTCTTTAAATAGGTTTTTTTTAAGCATAGGCTTGTTCTAATTTAACTATTTGTAATAGCTCAAGTTTGGCCTAATATATGCTAGGTTGTATGCCCCTATAAGTCGGCCTAGGGATTTTTTGGTCTGAATTTGACTGGTTTTGGAAGCAAAAACAATCGGATCCAATCCCTTCGGTTTAATCATGTAATCATCCATTTGATTTGGATTTTTTTTCAAATCCGATCCAATTTTTTCGGTTTGAATTGGATTAGACCGGTCTTCGATTCTTTGAAAAGCCAAACTTTTGTTTGACAATTACTATGCAACTAACATATCTTTTGTATGTATTGGCCTTGTAAAGTTTTTTTTTTTGAAATACAAAAGCATCAGCAAATGATAATATAATCTGTTTTGAGGCAATGAGATATGAAGCTCTATACAGACGAAATTTTGCTGATGTGGTGTGGCTAGGTTTTTTCTTGGGTTTATTTGATGGGTAAATGGGTCTTGGGTTTAGAATTTTTGGCCTAGGATTGGGAAAAGACCCAACTAAGTAGAGAGGAATTAATATATTGAATCATTTTGGATTAAATCGATTTTCAACAATGAAACTGAAAACCGATACAATCCAATTAAAATTTATGATTTATGATTTTTGGTTTTTTGGTTTTCGGTTAATTCAGTTATCATTTTTACAGTTCGGTCACCGCGATTTGAATCGGTTGATGAACACCCCTAGGCCAATCTAACACATTTACGCCCCAAGTTGCACCAATATCAACAAGGGATACGAATACGTCATTCCGATTAGTTAATTCTAAAAATTGTTAGACTTCCACACATTAGGACATGTTTTGATATTAAATGATATTTTTAGTCTACGTAGTATATATTATATTTAATATTCAATAATTTGACAAAAAAGCTAAACTTATAATACCCATTATTATATAAAGAAACATAAGATATCATAAATTATTTAGCCTTTTTGACCCTTTTGTCCGTCATTAAATAATTAATAACCATTTTCCCCTTACACAAAACTATTCATTAATCTGCCCCTTTTAATCGATTAACTTCGTTATTTAACCGGTTAAACAGTCAAAAATGCATAAAAGGTTGACTTGTGATTCAATCGATTAAATACCCCTCTTAATCGATCAAATCACGCCATAAGGAAGTTTGAAAATGCATTATTTAATCGATTGAAACCATTATTTAATCGATTAAATATCACGTGATGGGTTTTTTTAAAAAAAAAACCCATTTGGCAGAAGTGGTTATATTGCAACCCTAATCGATTAACCCTCCAAACAAAAGCCCCAACTCGAGATTTACTCCATAAATCCTCGTCCAGTCGTGTGGATTCAGAAGACAAGGTCTCCTACTAGTTTCTTCATCCTCCACTGTAAGTTTGCTTCGATTGCATTACTTTTGTTGTTATTTTTCAGATTTAAGAAGTATAGACCGAATAGGTATAGGTTTCATTCGATTGGCATGATATCTGAGTTCATTCTATGTTTTGATGGTTGTTTAGTTTAGGGTTTTGATGAGTATCGATGGATTTAGGATTTTTTTTTCATAGATTTCAAATAAATTTTTTTTGGACGAAATTGTGGGTTATGATTTTTTATTATTATCATGTTTTATTGGTTGTTGATACATTATGATCTCTTATTATAGGTTTTTGTTGTAATGGCTAGCCAGAGAAGATCAAGCAACACCGACGGTGAGAGGTGGACGAAATAACAAGAAGACCGACCATCTTCTTCAAGGCCACAAGAGGCTCAGCCTGAGTCTGTCGACCTCCCATTTGGGTAACTGTTTGAGGATAACCCCTCTGTGCATGCTGCATTTATATGTGACCATGTGAACAGACCCATATGTGCACCAAAATCATTGGATATGACATTCTTTATGACGAAGAGATTTGACATTGTGGCGATGTTGAAGGGCACATCTGAGGGTGTTAGCTGAGATGCTCTATCCCTATTCAGAGGTCATGGTGAGGGCATTCTACCATAATCTCAGTTATGTACATGCTGAGCTGAGATCCCGTGTTTGCAGAAAGAAGATACTGATGACCGCTCTAATATGGGCAGAGTTATTAGGATACGACTTTGATGCTCAGCCCATTGTGGAGTATGAAACAAATAACAGTGTTGCACTTCCTGGATTTGTCCGATGTGATGCTGTAGAGGAGGCCAGGAGGCCTCATATCAGACGTGAGCAGACTATTCATTACACTGTGGGGTTGCTCAGTCACCCACATACTGTTCCCTCGAGCTTTTAATCATTCCAGGGTGCTAGAACATGACATTCCTATAATGTGGGCTATCAATTATGACATACAAGTGAATTGGAGGCACTATATTTGCTGGATGATGTATAAGGCCAAGCATAAAGGTGCACTTCCATTCGCCTTTCTGGTTTAGAAGATATTGGTTCACTTTGGTATTCCCATGGACACTGAGCAGCTGAAGAGGCCCACAGGCTATACTGCCAAGTTTGGAAAGCATATATTGGAGCAGTGCAAAATCTCCAAGAATAGGGCAGGTTTGTGGTAGTTCTTAAGAACATATGAGGTTGAGGTGCTTGATGTTGCCCCAAATGCACACATGGTTGAGCCTGAGGCGGATGATGATGAGGATGATTAGGCTGACCTGGAGGAGATATTTGAGCCTGAGAGTGGATTTTCCCTTCGTGATGTCCTGAAAGGAATAAATGCCACACTTAAAAAAATAGGTAAGATGGCACTTAAACCAAAAATAATGGAGGAATAGTTATATTCGGAAGGGGAATGAAAGGTTTAGGCACATTTGGAGTCGACTCAAGGGTGTGGAGGATAGGCTTGCTCGTCTGGAGCTTGGACGAGGACGAGAGGTTGAGTAGGCAACAAAGGAGGGGGCTCATGTGTCAGATGAGGAGGAGGAGAAGGAAACCAAGACTGATGAGGCCGATGAGTAGATTTAGGGTTCTGCTTGATTTCATGTGTTTTTCGTTTATGTCATCCTTTCCCTCTATGTACTGAACTATCCAATGTAATGAAATGAACGTTTCCTTTCGTTTATATTGTTAAAGTTAACGGGGAACACTTTTATGTTGTTAAAGAATACCCACAAATGGGGTGAACTATAAGAAGGCCAACAATTTGGATCATAAAGTCCCAATATACCTATACGCATCAAATGAATCAAGATTAGGTATTTAACACCACTACATAAAGTTTTCGTATACTTAAACCAACATCAAAAGTAAATTTGTGGAATTTAGGGAATCGAAAATGCACGTTTGTATTTTGAGTCCAAAAACATGTTCCCCAAGTCACATTAACTAAGTTCACGAGTGTAGAAACTCATTGAACCAAAATAAATCCGTGGAAACAGATCCATATTGTCAAAACCAATGGTTTAATCGACCAATCTTCCAACTTCTCACCTGGAGGAACAATAGCAAAGGCAATAGCAGAATGTACCCATCTCCATCCTATGACGTCGCAATCAAAAGAGTTCCTCTATATTTCCTGTACAAATACGTGCCATCAATTTGGATTATGGGCTTACAATATTTGAAGACTTCAATGCACTGGTGAAATGTCCAAAATACCCCATGAAAGACAGCCTTGTTGGTATAAACTCGACGTTCGTCAAAACATTGATCTGTATCAAGCTTGAACACAGAACCCACATTACACTGCGTCATGTATGTTAGCCAATTGGGCAAGGATGGATATGATTTATCCCAGTCACCAAATAACTTCACAATGGCCTTCATTTTAGCCTTCCAAGCCTTCTTGTAAGTTATATTATTATATCCATACAAATGTTATACCTTCTCTTGTGTAAGAGCTGATTTGAAGGATGGTTCTTCCTTTAACATACCTATAAAAAACAAACAAGATCAAAAAATTGTCAATAAATATTTTTCAATAAATATTATAAACACTTCATATGTAATAACACATCATATAATTAAACTGGCCATCAGATATTTATCTCTATATTTATATCTTCCTTGAATATCAGAAATTTCTACATCTATATTATTGATATCTTAACGAAATCTTAACAAATTCAAAAATTATCACGAAAGTTAAATTATTATTATTATTATTTTAAAAAATAGTTTAAAACCATAAAACATTATTATAGTTAAATTATTATTATTATAATTATCACTACAATCGTCATATCAATAAAATTGATTCTTTTCTTTCAACAATTGTATTCTTCCTGTACTTGATTTACCTCTATCAGTAGAACACGATATATGTTGCCATTTGAGTATTGACATTCAGAAACTCTTCAACATGACAATAATCTAGTATGAGTCGGCGTTTGTCAACTTACGTAATTATATGAAAAATCATTGTATTAACCACAACAAAAAGGTTGAGTACTAAAATAAATAATATATTCTTATCTTGTTAAAATAATATGTATCATGCTAATTGAATGTTAACATGTTACGATTCATGCCATTTTACACAACTGAGTATATGTAATCAGTTTTATTTTTATTTTTAACTGTCCATTTTATGAGATTATAATATAATTAAGTACAGTAGTGGTGCTAGCATGCTGTTTTTAATTCAGAGTATACCTGGTCATCGAAAGGTATTTATGCCATGAAAATTATTGAAAAGCCACAATAAATCGTACACAACTAAGTTCAATTAATTCTATGCCATGATTATAGTTATCGTCAAAATGTGTAATTCTCCACATGTTTGTGTCTGCATTCATAGAAGCCTTGAGACAAGATTTACACCCTATGCGTGATGATGATGTATTCCTTGATTTGGTTTCACATACTTCACCAACATTGTTTGTCTTCGGTGTTGGATAACCTTCTGTAGCACATGTTAGCTTCATGTAATTCTTCTTGGTTTGTCGTGCCCGTATTCCAAAACCTTTTGTCATACTAAATGCTTTGTACAAGTTTATTACATTTTTCCTTTCAGAAAACTCCATTCCAACCTCAATTGAAATATCAATATTCTTTGTTGGTGTCAATGGAAGGACATTTGACATACTATTAATTAAGTCATTTTGCATGTGCTCTTCCATTTCATGAGGCATGTCATGTTCAATCTCATCACTAAAATCAATGTAATCTGTTGGATCATCATCAATATCTCCAAGTTGTATAAAATTGGTCCCTGTATCATCCATTTGACCTCCTATATTTTTGATATGTTTAGGGTTCATAATAAAATTCAATAATAGTTGGAGGAATATCTGTTCTCACAAATAACACACGATAAATATCATGATAAATTGAGTTGTCTATTTATAACAATGAAATCATAGTATCAAGATTAATTAAAAATTTACGGAGAAAATAATTAAGACAAGATGAAGCTTCGGGAAAAGGATTTATGGCCTTCATCGTTACATCAAAAGGACTTTATCAATTCTTTTAAAATATCCAACCTCTCTAAAGAAGCCTTTGTGGTGAGTCCATTTGAATCACATCTCAGAATTTGAAATACCTACTCAAGGGATTTTTCTAATATGCTCCAGGCTAGGGATGGCAAAAACGGTTGGCTCGTAACCCGTCCTAAATGAGTCGGGTTGGGTTGGCCTAAATGAGCTGCCAACCCGACCCGATTCAACCTAGACCCAAACGAGCCAGCCCGCGGGTCAAACGGGCCAGCTTGCGGGTTGTGTATTTTCTTTAATTAAAAAAATGACTATATTAAAAAAATAAATAATAATAATAATATGAAAACTCCAAAACTGCCATACGCTCACATCGTCGTCACTCGTCACTTTCCTTAACCTTAAGTTCTGCCCCCTTGGATAACTTGTTCACCCTGCTTCCGTTACCTAAGATTCTTCTGTGTATAATCTCAATTTCAATCGACTCAGAGACACTATCGGATCTAACCGTTCTATCTAACAGGGGCTTTCGCTCTTCCAATTTGTCATTGTTATCAAGTGCGACTTTCACTTAGGTATTGCTATGAGTGCTTTTCGATCATTTAATTTCCACGTTAACTTGCCTTTTTTATTTTCTTCATTAATTTGTTATTGTTACCCTAATTAATGAATTGAATATTTGTTTTGTTTTGTTCGTTTGTTACCCTAAGTGTATCATGAATTGAATTAATCGTGTATCATGAACTGAATATTTGTTACCCTAGTTATTGTCTTTACACCATTATCCATTAGGCAATTAATAGTTTTAGCAGTGTTGATAATTTTATACAATGTTGGAGAACAAATAATACTAGTTCCACAAAAATCAATTTTTTGAGCCAAAATCGCGAGCCAATATTTCGAGCTAGCCAACCTGCGAGCCAACCCACTGGCATCATTTCGAGCTAACTCGCGAGCTTTTTTTGAGCCAACTCGTGAGCTTTTTTCCGAGCCAACCCGCGAGCCAACCCTAACCCGACTCGGGTCGGGCTGGGTTGGGTTTTCTGGCTCGTTTATTTTTTCGGGCCAACCCTAACCCGACCCGTTTTTTACGGGTTGAATGCGGGTTGGGCTGGGTCGAGCCGGGTTGGCCCGTTTTGCCAACCCTACTCCAGGCCCACAACTCTATTCCATGGTCCTTTACTAAAAAAGGAAAATTTTCTTCCGTTATACCCTCTTTTTTTTCTTTCTAAATTCCATCTCAATCCATTTTTTTACTACTTTTGGAATGGGAGCTTCTACTCCCGGAGCATCTGTTCCCGGAGCATGTTAAACGGGCTCCTATTCAAATGGCAGGTTTTTTCTGTAAAGAAATTGAAGCAAATTTGTTTTAAAAAAATCCAAAGGTAAACCACAATCCAAACAAAAAAAGAGAGGTGAGCAATGGTATTAGCTTTCACGCAAATGGTTATTCTCTTAAATTTTTAAAAATGGTTTTCCAAATGCTATTGCCGGTGCGCTGTCATTGAAGCTTATGATAGCATTAAAACATTGTTTCCTATGGTTCTTAAAGTTGAAAAGGAAAAGTTCTCCATCGTAAATAATATACTCAGGGACATAGACAACTACATTCAGATGAGGAAGTTAACATAAGCATACAAGATGTCTCGGCTACCAGAACTACATGCCAAGGTGAGTGAATTTGTTCAGCTTTTGATACAACCAGAGAGAGATATAAATAAGGTTGTAAGTTTGTTGCAATCCTTGTATGTTTCCTATGCTTTTTTTTTGCTGACACCGGCATCCCCCCACCCCCTAAAAAAATAAAATTCTCAAAGTATATCCACAATTAATATTAAACATTCAAACTCCACAACAAAGCAAAGCAAAGTAATAAAGTAAAAAATAAAAATCAATAATTGTCTATTCTGGCGTAAATGAAAAGGGAAAATGAACATAGATGGTGCAGAAATACAAATTATTGCAAACCTGATATATTGGTGTGACAGGTGTGCAACAACTACAGCCTACAAGAGCCTCATCAATTTATTGGAGCTTGTGATGAATCACATAGCGTTTAATGGGTAAATTAAAAAGAAGTTACAAAAAAAGATAAAAAAAAAACTTGATAAGGAATGTGATCGATGAATCGCATAATGCTTCCGCGCGCGTTCACCTCGGCAGAGATCAAAGATTATGGAAAAAAAATCAGGTATAGGGTAGAGGAAGAGAGAAAAGGGAGGAAAGAGAAAGGGTGCAGGAGGAAGTGAGGAGAAAGAAAGAGGGAAAAAAGAGTTATTTTATTTCGTAATATGAATCGTTGAATTAGATTGTAATCCAACGGTAATGAAAGAGGTAGACAAGATGAGAGTAAGTAGAATAACTTATCCAATTATATAATAATATCCATTTTAATTTAAACTATTATCACTTTATCAGTTGTTAAAGTCAAATGCTTTTTCGGTGAGTTTGAAATGAGCGACGTGGAAGGCTTAAGATTCGGAGCCAAAAAAAAAACCTTCAATTTTTTGATGTTTGAAATGTTCGGGAACATCAAAATGTCACGTTTTATCAAATTTTTTTCCCAAACACCACGCAACAATAATTTTTACTAGACTGCCACGTGTCATAATTCGGTATCACTGGTAGTGAATTTCGTGGCCAATAATTTTGTGACACGTGGTCATATTGCAGACCAAATTCGCTACCAGTAGTAACGAATTATGACATGTCAACTTTTTCCTGTGAAAGTGTTCCACGTGTCAAAAAATCATTTTCGAACATAACATGCTACACAGGGTAGCGAATTACTACCTGTTTTACACCTGTCATTTTTGTTGATTGTGCATTCTGACGTGGCATAATTCGTTACATTGTGTAACGAATTATTTGCAAGCATATTTCACTACACAGTGTAGCGAATTATATCACGTGACATTCTAGGGAAATTTATTGTTAACGTGACAGTCTGATAATTTTTTTGGTGAAGCTTGACAAAATGGTGACTCTGAAATGTTCCATAGAATTGACCCCACGGTGACAAAAATTTTGTGCAAAGGAAGACACCACGTTCACCCCTACCTCAACACACTTGCACACGCAACGTTATCCACTTTCTTTTTCCATTTTTCTTCGTTATCTTTTCCATTTATCCAAATATTTCGAAAACCCTGCATTTTCTTGAAGCTTCCTTTGTCTTGAACCCTATGAGTTGTACGAAACAGGTGTTACTTCATTGTACATTGGGTCCATACGAAGAGAGAAGACAACATTATGTTTTGTTTTTATTCAAAGGAAATCCCATCAAATCTTATACTATGCTGGCTAATGTGCCTCCACAAAATTTTTGTTTTCCTATAAAATAACCAGTTCCAAATATTAATGTTCCTTTCCTTCATGTAAACTAAACAACAAGCAGAGTGGCACCATGAGTTCGGGTACGTTTGGTTTGATGGAATTGCGATACTAAATAGAAACATGACTACTGACTAGGATTGGAAAGGAATTTCTACGGTTATGTTTTGCTTGAATTGAACCAGACCTAAGAGGAATGATGACCTTTGATATTATATAATGGGATAGATTATTTTATCTACTCCTATTTTATCTATCTTTGTCTATCACTTTCAATACCGTTAGATTACAATCCAATCTGATGGTAGACATTTGCGAAATATAATAAATCCTTTTTTCTCATTCTTTCTCATCATCTCCTGCCACACCTTTTCTCTCTTTTCCCGGCGACGAAGATCGAAAATTCCGGTAACACAAAAGTCAATTCATCCAAAAAGAAAAACACATATTCAATAAAAAAACAAAAAACAGAACACCATCGACGACCATCAAACGTGCTTATTCCTTAAGGTTCATAGAAAGTCGTCGCTTCCCGTAAGATGATGGAGTGCTAGGTTGCTTATAGCTTTGCCTGTTTATTTTATTTTAATTTTGGGATAACAAACAGGAAAGGAAAAAAGAAAACAAAAATAACTAGGAAAGAAATGATGAAAATTAGTAATTAAGTGATCTGAAAGTCTCCGTATGAGAAAAACTTCGAAATGCAGAAGAAAGGGCCAAAGCTCCAAGTGTTCGGACCAATTCAAATTCCTGCATGATTCAACATCGGGAATTGTCGAGAGTCTCGAGATATTGTCGCTCTCTTCATCCTTTCACATGTTTGGACCAATTCACTTATGTTTTTCGTTCTTTTTTTTTTATTGAATGTGTTTTTTTTTGAAGGAATTGATTTTTGCGTTACTGGAAATTTCGATCTTCGTTGCTAGGAGGAGAGAGAAAGGATGCAGGAGGTTAGGAGAAAGAATGAAAAAGAGAGTTTGTTTTATTTCACAAATGTCTATCGTCGGATGAGATTGTAATCTAACAGTATACAAGTAGGCAAGGGTAGGGAAAATAAGAGTAGGTAAAATAACTTGTCACTTGTGTAATTATGGAAAAAGTGTTTATACATAAAAATTGACACAACTTATATCCTTTCATTCTCACAAAGAGGCGGGATCCACACCTTTATTTTTTTGTCAACTCACTCTCCTCCTTTATCTATCTCTTTCTCTCTCTTAAAATGACACAACTTTACATCCTTTAATTATACACACTTCACCCTATAATTAATTACAAAATATAAAGCAATAAAATTTTTAGTTTTAATAAGCTTAGCTTATCTAGATTTAGAGAATTATTTTAAGGGTTATACTTACATAATATTACATAAAAAACACTATTTGGTCCTACACAAATATAAAAGAGAGAGAAAATGAGTTGAGGAAAGAAAAAATAAAAAATTGTAGACCCCACGTCTCTTTGTTTGTATAGGAAAAGAAACTTACTTCATGTTACATAATAGATGTATTTCCCTTATTTTAACGTTCCTACAGCACATTTCACTCATTTCATCAAGTATCACCCCTTTAATACCCCTTTAATAGAAGAACCATCGTAAGCCCGGATCACTTATAATTTTTTCCTACATTTGGGGCAAATGAATTAGGGTGTGTTTTACACCTATAAATTGGGTAAAAATCGAATGAGAGTTCTTCACTTTTGCAATGGAATATCTCTTTCATTTGATTATATTAAGGGGGTGTTTGGTACAAGGTATATTTTACGATTTGTTAGAGTGTAATATAAATCATTAAAAAGACCCTCACCGTTGACCTTAAGGTTTTGGGTTGAAGTGATTCTTTACATGGTATCAGAGTTTCAGTGACCACAAGGTCACGAGTTCGATCATCACCACTCCCCACTTGTGAAATTAAATAAGCATAAGGTAAACAAAAAATTGGGCCTAATGAAATAATCCACGCTTCAAGCCTAAAGGGATTTTGCGTGAGAGTGTGTGTTAGAGTGTAATATAAATCATTAAAAATGCCCTCACCCAATGCCTTAAGATTTTGGGTCGAGATATGGTCTCGAACCCACTTGCTACGGTTGATGTAGCTTAGCCCATTGGTGATTGTCCCCTAGCCACGGGCTTCCCCCCATGTACCTGGACCGGACAATGGGGAAACTGAATATTTCTAATTTTTTATTTTCATATATTATCGTAAACTGAATGTTTCTATAATATTTCTAAAAATTGTGATTCCCGATAAAAAAAATTTCTCTTCTACCAAACGTCCTATAATATGATTGTCCCCTAGCCACAAGCTTCCCCCCATGGACCTGGACCCACCTGACAGTGAAAAAACTGAGTATTTTAATTTTTTTATTTTCACATATTATCATAAACTAAATATTTCCATTATATTTATGAAAATCGTAATTCTCGAATAATTTTTTTTTCTCCTCTACCAAATGTCCCTAATATGCTGATTCCTTTACCAATGATCAATCCATTCCCATAACCAAACCAAACATAGACAAGTTTTGTCATTAAAATTATGATCATCAAATGATCAATGCTAAAACAAGAAATAATATGATCCATTCTCATTCTTCATATATTATACCACATACACATCAACTATGTTGCACCGACACCGACACGAGATACGACACTACACTACGCTACGACACGTTAATTCTAAAAAATGTTAAATTTCAACACGTTTGGACACGTTTTGATATTATATAATTTTTTTAATTTATAGTGTATATTATATTTAATATTCAATAATTTAAAAAAAAAACTAAAGCTAAACTTATAATACTCATCAATTTTGCAAAGAAACATAAAATATCTCAAATGTTTATATTAAACTCAATAAAATAGTAATCGTAATCCAACAAATCTAATAGTTAGAACTCAAAATGCAACGCAACGTAACTTTTGAACCTTTTTGAATCTTTGCAATGAATATTAGAGTGTCGGAAAGTATAGAGTGTCGGACACGACACGTTAGGGATTTTGAAGTGTAATGTTTCATAGCACATCAAGCATGATTTTGACCCCCAAACTTCCACATCTGGAAAACTGAGGAAAAGATAAATCGCACAAGAAATAATAGGCTAAGAAATAAAACATGATTCCGATTATCCGTTGGTGAATATAATGACATTCATTTTACAACAGCAGAGATTGATTCCTCAAATACAAAAAAAAAAGAAAGAGAAACTAATAATTCTACAGTTTCTAATTTCCCTAATATTACAAAGGCATGGATCCAAAAAATAATAAATCCAACTGCCTTGAAGAAGGAATACACACTATGCGACTTGATCTTGAATGATATCTTCATTCTCACAAGTATATACTACGTTAAGATATTACACCAAATCTACACTGTACAAGGGATGAAGTCAGAAGATGGGGTTGCTTACAAACTAACCACATCATCTCCCAGCCATGGTCAGGGTTCTCTCTTTAGAGACCTCAGAATTGGGTGTCAATGGAGATAAAGGAAGGGACTCTGAACTAGAAGCTGCAGCAGGAGCAGCTTCAACTGCTAGCCCATCATGCACAGGTTGAAAGGGTTTTGGTGAGTATGTGAATGAAAGATCTTTGTTGGCAGACAGAGCTATGAGCTCTTTCTCCTCTAACCCTTTAGTTGGGCCCAAGCTGCATCTATCTGGGGTGTGTTTGGCCAATGCATCTTTAAACTTCTTGATCTGTAATTAAAATCAAACTTATCAGTTATCTTCAAATTAGTTAAAATAAGCATAATACAATGAACAATTAGTTAAATGCCAATAAAGCATAGCAACTAGGTTAGTAAGAAAGGGAGGTGAAAACTCTTGAACAAATGAACAAGCATAGCCGTGCTATGCTAGATTTCAAACATGCAAAATATGAATTTGACCAAAGCTAGACCAGGTAATTAAATAACAACAAAAAAGGCATAATATTATTAAGCCAAACATGGGATAAACTTGGAAACTGATCCTAATTACCTCTTTGAGGCGAATCAGAACCCCCAGTATCCCCCACAAGTTCGACTCTTTGAGCCGTATATGAGACTAATCCAGAATTCGGTAACATGACATAACATGGGATAAACTTGACATAACATGTACACTAACCGTGGCATTTGTGCAGCTAAAGCTGCATAAGCGACCATGAGCACCTCTATAGAAGCGGAAGAAGGGAAGGACATGGACATTAAGGCTATAACACATAGATTTATGCTCCTCATAGTTCACCTGAAGGAACTGAACATCAGGATTCATCTCAGCCAGTTGACAGATCTGCCACACCATAAACCAAAGAACATCAGAATCACTACCCACACTTGCAAATGATAAAATTCATGAATCAGCAAAAGGGTTAAAGAATACCTTAGGATGAAGGGCTTTGCATCCACCACAACCAGGGGAGAAGAAATCAACAACAACAAGCTTGTCCCCTGCGCTTGATAGTGAGTCCACAAGCTCTTGTGCCGAAGTAATCTCTCTCATGTTGGGTTGAAGCCCCTTTTCCCACCACTTCTGAACTTTCCCTATTCTAAGAGTCATCTGCAAAATTCCATAAACGTTACAAAGAAAGTTCCACAAAACCCATCACAAAATTACAACATCTGATGAAAATGAATAAATAAAATAGAAGTATTTTGGAAAGATTTCAGAAAAATTAACAAAATTTCCAACAACTAAAAGGGTCTTAACCCTTGCAAAAAGTAGAATCCAATTTATTTATTTTCAAAAAAATAAAATAAAAATTAAGACTTGATCACGGTTGAAGATCATAAGGGTATTATTACAAACCTGAGCACCACTTGAAGTTTGAAATTGTGAATTGACCCTGTTGGGTATTGCTCTTTTTACACGAAAGACATGTTTTTTGCCATGAAACTCAGATGAAAAAGAAGAAGATCTGAGAATCTGAGATTTTAGCTTCAAAGAAGGGAAGCTTCCCACATCAGAGTTGAAGCTACAATTCTTGGGAACCATGGATACCCTTCGATGATGCTGTTCTCTATTCACATGCCAAGAAGAAACCAAACTGGTCTTGGTCAAAATCTCAGCCATTTAATTCTCCTTTGCTTCACAACACACAACAAAAACCTATCTCTTCAGCTTCACTTTCCTTCGGATTTTCTCGAGAAAAATGAAAACGAAAAACACCTCCTCCCAAACACAGCAAAAGAAGCAGAGTGCACAAAAAGGAAAGGGCAAAAAAAGCTTTATCCAAAAGCCACGGGAAATCGACGTGTAAAGTTGCAGGCTTGAAATTGGAAACGGAAGCGACGGAAAATAAATGCAGATAAATAAAATTAGTAAGAAAAAAAAGAAGATAAAGTTGAATCGTAGATTGCACGAATTCTTGTTTGATGGCTGTGATGGTGTTTGATTCGGTCGTCGGTAGGATCGGACCGTCAGAGAGTTAGTGTACAGTGACACGCGGCGACATGTTGTGGTTGCGTGGGAAACTACAATTGGATAAGGGACATTTAACGTAAGATGGGCCCCGCATGGTGAAGTTCGAAGGTTGTAAGTGAAACACGTTGCATTTTCATTCAAATGCTTTTGGATAAAGTCGCACTTAGCTGTTTCTATGTTTTCCGTGCCACCTCATTGCCAACTTTTTCGTGCGTACAACCTTTTCTCTTTCGTGAATTATAAAAATAATAAGTGGTTGGACACTTTACCACCATTTTTATAATAAAAAAATAATTTTTAAATTAAATTATGTTAGGTAACTTTTTCTCATCATACAACATCAATAATTCTTTATTTTAAAAAATAATAATAAAGTCAACAAATGAGGTATTAGATTATGAGGTTGCTAGACAAAATAGATCATGACTTTTGAACCACACCCCATTGTGGGTTGGGCTTTTAGAATTTATTTGAAAGAGATAAAAGCCCATTCAATGATGAAGTTAGGCCAACCCATTTCAGCGTTTCCGGAAATTTTATAAAAAATATTGCTCCCTTCAAGCCTATATATATATATATATATATATATATATATATATATATATATATATATATTTTGGTGAAAAAAAATAAAAGTTATCCTTTTAATGTGTGTGTGGAAAAATATAAATATAACCCAATTTTATAAAAAATATTGTTCTATTCAAGCCTATTGATCATTTTTTTTTTTGGTGAAAAAAATATTATCCTTTCAACGTGGCAACTCCCCTACCTCAAATAGCTACAAGTCAAAACCTTCTCTGCTCATTTTATGGTTATGGTTACATGGATCTCTTTTTTTGACTGTGGAAGAAGAGAATTAAAGTTATCCTTAAGGAGAGTGATAGCACATTTTCAGCAGGAAGCACACAACATTCTCCAATGGGGCATGTAAGTGCTTGTGCATGTGCTTGACATACTCTTCTTCTGTCTCCTTTGAAACCCAAGACAAAGCATCATTAAACAACATCGTTGCTTATACTGGGAGGTAAGGTAATCAAGCAACCAACTTCGTTCTCAATCAAAATCTTACTTCGGTTTTGTCCTTTGCTTTGTTGTTTAATTTTATCTTATGTATTATTTTATTTTTTCAGAAATATGTGTGTTTTACCCTTTTCTCATTTAACAAAGGGAAATGTATGTTGAAGAAATAAAATTATAAATGAGATGCATATGCAAGAGGAGAGAATAAAAAAAGAGAGTAGTGAAATCTATCTTTTTTGTGTATGTAGAAAAAAAAAAGTCCTTTTTTATGTATGTTGAAAAATTATTTATCTCGTGAAAAAAATGAGATAATCATTACAAAAAAGGTTGGCAAATTGATAAATGACAAAAAATTATTAGGGTCTGTCAGACAACCGTGTCACCACCCCAGTCAGATAATACTAACTGAGAACGATCCTCTAGCGTCCAAGATGATGATCCTCAACGGATCACCACTCAACATTTAATCACGCTCTGATCACACGGTCTCTATTCATCAACCAGACTGAGGTTCCTGTCTCATTAGAACTCAAGGATACAGAGGTACGAGCCTATAGAACAGATCCTGTTCAAGTAAGGTCGTGACCAAACCCTTCAGCGTGTTGTTTATAAACCTTTTGCTATAGCTTGCTGCTTTTGATGTGGGACTATTTTGTGGGTTATGTTGGTTTTGAACTGTTACTTACAGACTCCGAGGTTCTTTATACTTAAACTAAAGCCATGATCAATAGAAAAATATAAAACAGAATTTTTCACCGTTTTTAATAGGATCGTTTTAGCATTAGCGGTTAACTGAATGAATGCAAAAGTACAAGGCTTGGTGGTTGTTATTAAAAGCAAAACTGAACTAATCATGTTTACGCTGCACGATTGTTATTTCTTAACCCCAAGCCTCATATGTATGTGTGTTTGGTGAGTATAATATATTTAGTTTTTGGGAAAAATGTTTATCATTTTAAATAATACAACTTATATCATTTCACTCTCACAAAGAGGTGAGACCCACACCTCTATTTTTTTTTTTGTTAACTCTCTCCTCCTTTATCTATCTCTTTCTCTTTCTTAAAATGACGTAACTTTACATCCTTTAAAATGATAACACTTTATCCTATAGTTTTTTGGGCATATTCAATAAGATTGTAATTATAATCTATTCAAAATGCCGCATCATAATGATCAATGCCGAAACTTGTTTCTAGAGCATTATCATTATTTTGGATACCATGATGTTTATCTCTGGCCTGCTGTTATAATAATTTGTTAGTTCAAATTGAAGAAACAAATTCTGTTGTGCTAAACACTTAACAGTTGGTATCTTAATCCAACATTTGTAGTTCTCTGGATAAACATCTTATACCTCCATCTTGGATACGATGATGTTTATTGTCTAAGTTTTAGGCTGTAAGCAAATGGAATACATATTATCATTACGAAATAGACAATTTAAGTTATATTTGGCCATGTTTTATTCCAATACATACGGGCTATATGTTAGGAGTCCCATATTGATTGTGTAGACAATTAATGTGGGATTTAAAGGCCTTGGGCATTCCTATCTTTTGAGTTAGCTTTTGGGGTGGTGATCCCATGAGTCCCTATCATTTGGTGCTCTCGTTGAGAGTCAAACCACGGAAAGGGCTACCTGATAGGCGGGGTGAAGCCGCCAAAAGGGGGAAAGGGCTACGACCGGGTCAGAGTGAAAGCTGCCGAGATCGTCGGCCTTTAAAGGGGACGACAATGTTAGGAGTCCCACATTGATTGTGTAGGCAATTAATGTGGGATTTATAAGGCCTTGGGCACTCCCATCCTTTGAGCTAGCTTTTGGGGTGGTGATCCCATGCGTCCCTATCACTATATTCCATAATCAAAATTAACGAGTTCTTTATTGTGAGATGGGAGGAGTCTTTCATAGACTTGGAACAAAATTAAGGATTAAGATTAAAATACCCGATTAAAAAAATCCTGTGATTTATGCTCAACCTTTTGTCAGCGCCACAGCCCTAAAATATTATATTAGGCGATTAGGATAGCTACAAACATGCTGAGGCTATAAAATAACATGGTTGTTCTGCATCCGGATTATCATTACTGTTTCTATTTGACGAATGCTAAAACCACATTTGGTAATTGCTTCTTCAGAAATACCAGTCTAAATAAAATTGTTTTCTTACCACAACTCCAAGCAACACGAATAATTGTGCAATGTTCTCATCATGCAATACTTATAATTTCTGTTATTTTAAAAAAATAATAATAAAGTCACCAAATAAGGTATTAGATTAGGTGGTTGATAGATAAAATAGGGAAAAATATAATATGGTCCGGGACTTTGTGGTCCCTCCAATAACAATATGACACATGCATTAAATTTTTATTTTTTTCTTTTCTCTCTCCCCAATCTTTTCTTTCTGTCTCTTACTTCCGTCCCATTTCTCTCTTTCGTCCCACCCAATCACAAGTGTTTCGGGAGTATTAAATTTCCGCTCACAAAATAGATCATGTCTTTGACAAAAAAAAAAAAAAACCCTGTTGATTGGGCTTTCAATTTTTTTGAAACTCGCATTATCTATGTCAAGGTTAGGCCAATCCATTTCAGCCCACTCTTGGCATAAATAATGCAAGTTTCAATCTTTTAATCAAAAGTTTCAAATTCAAGCCCTACAAATGGAAAAATGATTCAGGAGAAGTGTCTCTTTTAATAGAGTCCAGTACTCGAATTTGAATTGGTCGAGAAATTAAAAAAAATAGGATCCCTTTAGCTTTAACCCTATTGGACACTTTCTACTTTTTTTGTTTGGTGAAGAAAAATGTTATTCTTTCAGAGTGGCAACTCCCCTACCTCAAAATAGCTACAAGACAAATCCAAATGCTCATTTTTTGGTACATGGATCTGTTTTTTTGACTGTGGAGGAAGGAAATTAAAGAGAGACTCCCTCGTCTATTCCCCTTGTACATGTCTGCAAAACCTCATTTTTAGCAGGAAGCACACAACATTCTCCAATGGGGCATGCAAGTAGCTTAACATACTCTTCTTCTGTCTCCTTTGAAACCCAAACCAAAGCACCAATGAACAAAATCGTTGCTTATGGTGGGAGGTGAGGTAATCAAACACACAACTTCGTTCTCAATCTTAAGTTTTTTTGCTTTGTTGTTTTATTTTATGTTACGATTTTTTTGTTTTAAGAAATATATGTTTTACTTATATTATTCATTGAAGAAAAGGTTGGCAAATTGCTATATGACAGAAAAAAATATTAGGGTCTGTCAGACAACCGTGAGACCACCCCAGTCAGATAATACTAACTGAGAACGATCCTCCACCGTCGAAGATTATGATCATCATCAACTGATCAAACACTCGACATTTAATCACGCTCTGATCACACGGTCTCAATTCATCAACCAGACTGAGGTTCCTGTCTCCTTAGAACTCAAGGATACAGAGGTACGAGCCTATAGAACAGATCCTGTTCAAGTAAGGTCGTGACCAATGTGTTTAACATGTGGTTTATAAACCCTTTGCTGTAGCTTGCTGCTTTCGATGTGGGCCTATTTATGATTTATCTAGGTCTTCTGACCGAGTTGTGGGTTATGTTGCTGGAAGTGTTACTTACAGCCTCACAGGTTCTATATACTTGAACAAAAGCCACGATCAATACAAAAGTATAAAACTTAAATTTTTGGTCTTTTCTTTAATAGGACAGTTTTAGCATTAGCGGTTAACAGAATGAATGCAAAATAGTAAGGCTTGGCGGTGGTTGTTAAAAGAAAAAAACTAATCATGATAGTTATTTCTTAACCCGATGTCTCAGTGTATATGTACATTAGGTGAATCCAATATATTTGATTTTTCGGCATATTAAATAAGATTGGTATTACTAGGGAGGATAACTACCAAAATTTTTCAATTTCCATCTAATTGGTCAAAGAGAGAGAATGCTAAAAAATTTTGAAGAGAGATAAAATTTTGATCAAATCGTTATCGGCTCCTCTTACAATATTATTGATCCGAAACTTGTTTCAAGAGCAATACCATTATCTCGGATACCATGGTGTTTATCTGTAGCCTGCTGTTATAGTAATTTGTCAGTTCAAATTGAAGAAACAGATCCTTGTGCTAAACAGTTATCAGTTGGTATCTTTGTCCATGATCCGTAGTTCTTTGTAATTTGTATAACCATTTTGTAGGTCCGCTTTTTTTTTTCTTTTTTTTTCTCTGTTTTTCCAATTTTATAGTAAATCATATAATAGCAGATGGTCCATACTGAAATTTTCAATTTTCTTTTTCCATTTGGTCTCTTCTTTTGAATGTTCGATCGTTATCGGCAATTTATTGATTTTCCAATGCTTTTTTTCTGTATTGAAAGAAATGGCTGAGATTGTTGGCGTCTAATAGTGATGCAACGATTTTGCAGGTGTACTTCTGCTGCAATTTTATTTTTGGGAAAAAGGTGTGTCATTATTTTAAATGACATACCTTACATCTTTTCACTCTCATAAAGAGGTGAGACTCATATTTTTTTTAAAAAAATTTCTTCACTTTCTCTCTCATAATTTATCTTTTTTTCTCACTAAAAATGACACAATTTTATATAATTTAAAATGATATACACATTTTTCCGTGAGTTTTACTAATTGTACTGTTTTTCATAATTAGGCAGTAGCATATGTCCGGTGACAAGGGTCCAAAACGAACATGAAGTAATAGTTGAAATCTACTAAATCACTTTCAGAGTGCCTCTGTCCCCCTATGCAGCACCATCCATCATCCCATTAAATAAGTTTGATGTTACATTCCAGCAATTTAAAGACATTTTGTTAAGATGGTTTATTGAGCATACGCTGCAATGCAAATACATATTATCAGAACGAAATAGACAACTTAAAAGTGATATTTGGCTATGTTTTTTTCCCAATATATACGGGCTATATTCCATGATCAAAATTAACAAGTTATTTATTGTTACATGGGAGCAGTCTTTTACAGCCATAGATCAAAATTATATATTAAGATTAAAATACCCAATTAACAATTCGTGTGATTTATGCTGAAGTGCTCAAACTTTCTGTCAGCTCCACAGCTCTAAAATTGAGCATATTTTCGGTACTACAGTAGACAGTAGGTAATCATTTATTTAAAAAAAGAAAAAGTGACACTTCATTAACCATAAAATGATAGATAGAATGGACAGTTAATTGTATTAGAGTGAGGATATTTTAACTACCAAAAACTTTTACTATTAATTTACTACCCATCACATCACCATTGGATCAAAGAGAGAAAATGTTAAAAAAAATTTGAAGGGAGAGAAAATGTTAATCTAATGGTGATTAGATAGGTAGTAAATTGGTAATGGAAAATCTTAGTAGTGAAAATATCCCTCCTCATTGTATTATTATTATTATTTTTGCAAAAGGGATGGAAAAATCTTCACAACTACTGGAGTATCTGAGGCACTTAGGATAGATTTGCTTGAGCCAGAGCTACAAACATGTTAAGGCTATAAAATAACATGGTTGTTCTACATCCCCGGATTATCTTTACTTCTGATCATTACTGTTTCTCATTGAGGAATGCTAAACCACACTTTTGTAATTGCTTCTTCAGAAATACCTATTAAATTAAAGCTTATTTTCTTACGACAAATCCAAGCAACTTTCTTCTACAGCGGAAAATGAACCAAGTACAAAATATTTTTTATACCCTAAACCAAGTGGACCCTCTTACTTATATGTGTACAATTTAGTTAATCAGCTGTCTCCTGTACCAGTAAGGAGCCTATATACTTGGGGTGTTCTTTGTTATATACCTTAGTTTGCTCTTGCCAACATGTCAACTCTGAATTCATTTAGAAAGCAAATTTGTTTTCTATCTCAGCATCTCACCGTGACAAACTCAGGAAGAAAGCACGTGCCAGCATCCATATGACTAACATTTCTGAATGTTGTCCTCACGGTGGTCTAACACAAGAATTCTCAGTCAATGAAGAATGCATCATCATTAGCCGTGTCTGTTGTTATACAAGTAATCAAGCGGTCACGTGCCTCTTATAAAGCACATAAACTACAAGACATCCCTCCTGTGTCCATAGAGGTTAAGTTCCCTTGGCAATAGCAGGATTCCTACCAAACTGGATGATCATAGGCTTGTCTTTTAATACATATCCATTCACTAGATTCTGCAAGCAATGGTAATATGTAATAAAAAATCATTAAGTGCAAGAAAATTATTTGAGGAATTAATTTTTATCGGCATATCAAACTGCATATGCTGCTGTAATAATGTCCCAAAAAACTAGTGCCACAACCTTATTGATTTCTTTATATAGTAAATTTTGCAAGAATTTTATGTCACAAGAAGAAAAGAGACTGTAACACAGGCATGATCAATCTGAAAATATAATCATCTAGAATAAATCATCAATATTTTAACAAACAATTAAAAAGAGGAAAACCAGTCTCGTGTGAGAAAGATACCAGAGCATGATGAGCCAGTTCAATTGAGGGAAATGTTAAAAACGCTTGACCTCTCATCCTTCCTTCCTGAAATTCAAAACTAGCTATTAGTTTCAGGCTAACAAATATGCTACTGCAACTGCAAGACTTTCATGGGGATGTAAATACTGGTTGGTTGAATCAGCACTCAGGGTCGAGTAATCTGCACCAGCGTGTTAATCAACTGGATCATTTTAATAACAACCCACTATTTATTTTGGGTTTCATTTTGCATAACATCAACAGCAAAGATTGATAATGGAATAATCAAGATCTTACCTGCATCAGTTTAACTTGAAGACCAGACTTAGCAGCCTCAATACTTCCAAACAAGGACCCTGTAGCAATAAAAGAAGATAGCGTAAACTATAGAATTAACATTCATCAAATAATTATTTATTAATTATTATGCAAAACTCAGTATTTCAATTTTTTTTTGGTGAACTCATTTCTTTTTTCTTTTTTTTGTTGGTACATAATCATATTTCATTTTTGGATGGTAAAGAATTCAAATTGCAAGAGAAAAGTATTAAACAAGACCTGAATCCAGTAAAAGTCTTGAAAGCTCACCAAATATAAAATAGAAATCATCAGCAATCACGTCTTTTGCCAAATTCTTAATATACAACACAGGAGCAGGATTTCCAGCGGTATAGTTCTGCACAATCCATCAGTTCAAAAACAAATGTCCCATAAACATACACTAGTGCACCCCAGAAGCTCTCATAAATCAAATCATTTCTATGCTATTTAATCACGCACAATTGCAAATATTTGATCTTATAAGGAAACAAGAATCATTGGACAATATCAGATGCATTCGAAGATTAGTAATCACAAAGTTTCATAGATTAATCACTTCATCATCTAGAACTCAGTAGTCAGAGCACACTGAGGAAATAAAATTAACAAAGGCCAAGTGGTGCAATGAGACTTAAGATTATGTAAAAGGCTAACTTGTTAGCAGTAAGAGTTTCTCACTTGAAACTAATTCAAGTTGATCGTCACAAAAAACACTCATTCAGGGAGCTTCTGCCACGTCAAGAGAGGGAAATCCAAGCTATCCCTAAATTTATTTTAAAATGTGACGACACAAAGTGGTTTCCATAATAGAGACAGGATGGTTTGCAAAGGTAACCAAAACCTAAATCATACAATCTTTTTTCCTTCCGCTCAACCATGCTAGTGCAAACTGTAAAATTCGTGAGTGTTGTGCACCACAGGTGGTAAATTCCCTTAAGCCAAGTGTATTGTGTTACTTTGACAAAACATGTTGTATAGAGTATCGAAGCAGATTTTTCTCATTTATAAACCAACGCAGGACAGGACAGTAGCAGCAGTTAAATGCCATAATTAGTTTCCCGCTACATGCTATGAGCATATAATAAATCATGATCTTCTATGAGGTTAAAAAAAATGTTTTTGATCCAACTGGCAGACACTAAATTGAGAAACTTGCTTTGTCTCCATTGTGAATGTACCACTTTCTCCACTAAAGGGATAAGGTTTGGTTGTGTAGCACCGGAAGTTTCTAGATATCTTACATCCATACCTTAAACATTGGAAGAGATAAGATTTCCTCAGGAGGTAACTTTCCTCTCCCTAATTCTTCTGGAGTCAAAAATTTGTTAGTATCTGGAATATCTTTTTCCGGCTCTTGTAACTCTTGTCTTGTGTCATCATCTTTATGTTCGTTCAGGGTTGCTTTGGGAGCAATTTTTATCTGTAAAATTATAAAGCAAAACAAAAATTAAAAGCTGAAAACAATGTTAATGTGCTCATGCAAACAATCTCTTGGAAAGAAAATACCGTTAAGACATGATTCCTTTTAATCACTGGCATTTCTTTCGGGACCAAGGAGGCTGGTTTTACTCCAACAGACTCATGAGCCACGTCTCTATCAATGGCAGGACCAACAAAACTCTCATGCCTGGCACGCTTTTGTCCAGACTTTCCTGTTCTTGCTCCATCCTCCTAAAAACATTTTATTACTTTCCTTTGGTAACCAAATTTTGCTAAAAAGATAGGAAAAAAGAATCTTCTATTGTCACCATATTTTTATAGTTTGATAACAGGAAGGTGCAGCCTAAGCAATGTGTAGTGATAAAAGGTATTTTTCATGAAATATTACATTAAAGAAAAGTGTATGACATTAAATTTGTAGATAGATGCAAAACTAAACGTTAATGTTTTATAACAATTCTCAAAGATTTAGGCAATCTGTGCCTTGTATGCTGTTACACAAAGGAGTAAACTATAAACAAGGAACATAGGCTCCATTGTCCACAGGTTTGTTCCCTAGAAGCAATGAAGATGTTACCTCATCTGAAGATTCCATCTCTGATTCACCACTAGACAGATCTGCAGACCGAGGCTTCACAGTTATAGTAGGAGGTGGCGGCTGTGGTGGGGCTGGTACCTCTGGAGGTAATGGTGGTGTGGGCAGTGCCATACGAAATGGAGCCGGAATGTTCATTTTGTTCATTAAGTGTAGAACCTAAATTCGAAAGGTAAAACCAATATGATCACTATTTGTGTTCAGTATGAAATGAGCACACATAAAACGCTCCAAGTGCTGGAAAAAGAAACCAATATATCCTTGCTGCCTCATTTAGCAGTGGAACAACCTGAGTGTAAAAGCGGGGAACAGCAATTAAAGCATTCACTATGTTGGTCAGTATATTTCCATCAGGTGGAGGGTAAGCATACCTGAAAAACAAGTTTCGTTAAATTATATGCAAACCAAACAAAACAATTCTATAGTGTAAAGATGGTTTTCAAAAAGAAATAATTGTAAATAGAACTTTCCATGATTAATAATTAGGATACATGATAGTATGGTAAACATATTTAACAATCACAAATTTATTTAGTAGCAGTAGCACACCATTAAAGACTAACTTTATTCAGTAAGAGGTGCCCAATAAAATAACATTTGGTAAAGCTATCCATGGTTATCATTCAAAGTTTCCATCCCAAATGGCCAGATCTAACAGCCAAGACAATTAATGGACAGAAATAATCACCAGAAATCTAGATCTTTGATATAATAAATGAAAGGAAAGAATACATATACACATTGAAAAGTATTGCTGGTTGCAATGGCACTCTGCTTCGCCAAATACATTATGCTTGAATCAAATGCAATAACACTCAAGCAGAACAAGATGTTAAGGGAGAGTAGAAATTTGGAGCAAGAGGGAGAGCAAAAGAGGGACAAAATATACACTATAGACTATAGAGTATAGACTGCTCATTCTTAAAAGTCATTCTCTATTCAAGACATCTATACTTGCATAGGAGAATGGCATCAATTAAAATGGGTTACCATGACATTGCCCAGCCAAATTTTACTTTTTACACCAATGGATCTGTTGCACGAAATTCTCAGAATAATACTTTTTACATTGATTCCAGATTCTACCCCGTTAACCTCAACAACATAAAATCATTGATTCCTCAGTCTTTTCGTTCAAGAGTTTCCAGTTACTTCCATTCATTTTTCATTTCATTTTGTTTTGTTAAATTATCTGCAATATTTGTGCCCCTGCTGGCAGCCCTTTAGCATCCTATTGCAATAAAGCAACAAATACTAATGACTGCAAAGTGAGAAGAAGAAGCATACTCAAGATGAGGAGGAAATGGATAATCAACACCAAGTCTTTCAGCAATTGGCTCAGGAATAGGGAGGCCTCCTGATTTTGTATCTCCATCAATAGGTTTGGTTATATTTGCGTTCTTCACAACTGATGTTTTAGAGTCCTTTCCTAGCTGAGCTCCACCACTTTTTTCACCATTCTCAATTGGGTTACTAGCTCTCTCTGCTGACAAGACTTTACCAAGAAATCTCAACCTGATCAACCCCAAGGAAACAAAGATACAACCGTACAAAGCATTTAGTTTCTGAACAACTTTATGATGTTCTCTTTGACTCATAATGAATTCATTGGTAAATATTTTCTTTATAATGTTACCAAAATCGAAAATGATATTAGTATAATTACTGCAAAATAAAGCCAAACAAGACTATGGCAAACAAAGGCCATCTCTTCAAATATAGAATTATTTTATTTCAATATTTGAAATAATAAAAAAGAAAGCAAATGATTCAAAGAACAATACCCATTTAGTTGACGTTGAGCTTGAGACGCCAGCATATCATTTTTGAAATCCACGAAAGCACAATTTCTCAACCTGCATCAGAACAAGCAAATATGATGTATGCATCATTTGACAGTATTCATGCACACAAATAAATTGGAATAAACAATATAAATTGGCCAAATGCAAATCAAATCTTCCATGCTATTGAATACTATGAGGGACTTGGAGGCACCACCAAGGACAAAAGCGAGGTTAATAAAAATGATTAAAAAGCTAAGGCTCACAATAAAAAACATAGGTAGACATAATATACAATTTATCTATTCCTAACAAAATTATAAATCTTATAGTGATTCAAGTCACCATGAGCATAAGATGGGAGTAGCAGAGATGAGGATGTTAAGGTGGATGTGTGGTTACACAAAGATAGATAAGATAAGAAATGAAGATATTCGGCGAAAGGTCGGAGTAGTACCGGTTGCCGAGAAGATGAGAGAACATAGATTGAGGTGGTTTGGGCACGTGATGAGAAGGCCCCTGGATGCTCCCGTAAGAACAGAAGTTTGTTACCAAGAGCTCAACACAAAAAGAGGCAGGGGTCGGCCGAAACTTACTTGGGGGAAGGTAGTAAAACAAGATTTAATGGAGTGGGATATAGATTGGCGGACGGTGTGTCTTAGAACGGAATGGAGAAAAGCTATAAGTATGGTGGAGGGTTAGACCCGTGGTTATTCCTATGTTCCAGATGGTCCCTTTTTAGTCCTTTTCCCCTTCATTTCCCCCACTTCTTCTTGTGCCTTTCTTTTTCACTTTTATATATGCATATATATATATATATATATATATATATATATATGTATGTATGTATATATATATATATATATATATTATTTTTAGTTTTCTTTTTTATTTTTTTTTTTTATTTTTATTTATTTATTTATTTTATTTTATTTTATTTTATTTTATTTTATTTTTTTTATTTTTTTTATTTTTTATTTTTTTTTCTATGTTTTTATATCTTTCATGTGGGTTCATCTACCACCGACCCCAATTAATTTGGGATAAAGGTGATGTTGATGTTGATGTTGATGTTGATAGTGATTCAAGTCTTTCTCCAAAGATAAAGGAAGTTTCACTGGACCCAAGATTCAAAGGATATCATTGTATTGATGAATCCGGTGCATGTCGTCATGGTGTGATTACTGCCAGAATATTCAAATTAATGGGAGACCGGTACAACATTGTATCCAATACATAGTTCTCTCAGAGATATGACAGTACAGATAAGAAAAGAATAATTACTTACAATTATTAGATACCTTTTGCAACCAAGCAAGATTAAACTCTTCAAAGGGTAAAAATAATTACAACCACAAATTGGTAATAGTAGGGAAAATGAGGAGAGAACTAGAGGATGATCTGACACTGTAAAATTTAAATTCTGGAGACTAAATAAGTCTATTGAAATAAACAATTTTGTTGTTTTTCTTTTATAGTCTACATGTTTTCAGATTATTTACTTGTTAAACTCCTTTAGATTTAATCAGTTCTTTAATTAACCAAAAAAAAATAAAAAAATTATCCTATTCTTTCGTTTCATTACTTGATGCTGCAAATGACCAAACACATCATGCAAAGTAAAAATTAAGTAAGCAATTCACATAACAAAGGACAAAATGGGTATCTGCCAATGCTAAAGTATAATCATAATCAAATGTTCACCCACTCATGAAATGAAGAATGAAATACCCCTTCCAAAATCTTTCAAACACAATATTCACAAAAAAAAAATGCTAACCATGATCATCATATAGCCCCAATCAAAATAATGAGTAGCAGTTAAATACCTTCCACTAGAGCAAGGACGAACGGAAGAAGCGCCATAATGGGATAAGAGTCGAGAAAGGGTGTCATGAGGAATGGCTTCAGGAAGGTGCTTAATCAAAAGGGTCACTGCTGAATCCACAGCACAACCCTTCTCTGACTCTGTGCTTTGAAAGCCAAACTCATGCTGAACAAAGGGATTCCCAGCCATCAAATTTCAACAAATTTCCCACTTTCTCTTTCCTATCATAACACCACACAAGACATCAGAAGGATCTCAACAGAAAAACGGTTACAGAAACAAAATAAAAGATATATATTAAATTAAATAATATGTTAATGTTAATGTTAAGCACGAGAGAGAGAGAGAGAGAGAGAGAGAGAGAGAGAGAAGGTTACGAAGGTGGATTCTATTCCCCATATGTCAATGGAGATTCACAGTGTTTGTTCTTGCAATTCAAAGTGTGGAAGTGGAGTTTGAGAGAGTCGAAGAGATTGGGGAAAGAGTGAGTGTTATGCTGGTGGGCTCTCCCTCTAGGCCCAATGGGCCCACCACCCAAATGCTACATAAACTCCACCATATTCACAAGTCACAAGTCGGAACATTTTTTTTTTGTTTAGATAGCAACCTGCTGGTTTGAAACTAACATGCTTTAATTCATCTGGTGATGATATACGATTAAGATTGTCATGGAATATTTCCAGCTACCACAAGATGTGTTTGATCTGTGATGGTATGTAAACTTGACGGAAGAGATTTTCCTTATATGAAACAAGTTCCTATTAGTCAGGGACAAGTAATCAAAAACTCTAGGTACATTAAAATAACAATAAAAAACAATCTTTTTTTTTTTTTTGGTTGAAATTGTTGATCATTCATTGTTGACTTGATTTTTATGGTGGGCTATTAGGTTTCACACATAAAAATATTATTAGTATGGTGGTTATTAATTTTCACATTAGATGGAACATGATGCTTTAGAGAGAAAGCTCAAGTTACAACATTTCTAGGGGGAGCGAGTTAGAGAAAATATTAGTAAAATTATTATTTTTTGTCCCTATGCTTTTTCCCAATTGAGTTTTTCATGTAAAACATTTTGTGCCACTATTATTGGTGTGTGTTTTTTTTTGTGCGTGTTGATTTTTTGATAAGTGAAATTAAAGATAAGATTAATTTATATCATTGTGTTTAGGAAAATGATTCAAGAACCATACGCTTTCAGTGATTATTTAAACTGTTGTAATGATATAGACAGACTCACTTAATTTATATTTAGGTGGCTGGCCAAGAAATCAACAATGTCTTAAAATCTTAACAAAAATTTAAATGTCATCTTAAATTTTTTATTGATTGCATGTGCCTAATAAAAACATACATATGCAAGAATTACTCCGGTGAAAGTTGAACTCAAATCAATAATTGATGAGCTCATTATTTTATCCAAGATTGTGTCCATCATATTCAAAGTCACACATATACTTACCCTGAATGTTATGCAACACTTTGTCAAACAACCGCTCAAGGATCAGGTTTGAGATTTGACTACAAGTCAGTATTACTGAAGTAATGCAATTTATGCAAGCGATATCTGAGTTTGGAGTCAGCATATTCATTCATCCATCGCTACATCTATGTCAAAAAGGGCCAATCCGCCCTAATACGCGGGCTACGGTCAAAAAGTCCGCAAATGTAAAAACCCGCATGGGCCAAACCCCTATATAGCCCCACAAGTTAGGCTTGCCCGCGGGCCAAAAATCAATTAATTAAAACCAAAACAATATTATGTTCCTGACTTCCTGCAATGTCTCTACACAATTCCCATGGCTTTTAGAGAAGTACTGTGATGAAACCAAAAACTTTTGAATTTTTATTTTATATATTTTTTTAATTTTCTTACTATCCCCACATTCTGCCATAAATAAGAAGCAATATGCTATAAGCTTTTTCTTAACTCTATTCTATTTTTTTTAGCCAATTTTTTTTTTTTTTTTTTTTTATGTTATGCTCCTATTGAAATTATACTAGCACAAGTACATAAAAGCAAAAAGCAAGAAAAAAAGAAAAATTGCAATTCCACAACCTGAAGATCTTTCAACTTAACTCCAGCAGCAACCGAAACCAAAAGCTTGTTCTTTGTGAGAAGGGGCTTCAATTTCAAGAGCACGTCCTTCACAACACAAAAACCATCGAGATAAAGGGCATGTTTGATTGTGTTCTGGTTTTTTTGTTCTTAAAATATTTTATAAAATAGTTTATAAAAATTGTTTTTCAGAATAAAAGAAGGAAAAAATCCGTTTGATAAAATTGTTTAAAACTTAAAAAACTGAAAAATCTGCTTGGTAATTTTGTTTTAAAATTATATTTTCAAAGTTAAAAAACAAAAAACTTGATTGACTATTATTTTTTTTGTCAACTTCATTTTATAATTTTTTTAACTATATGTAAAAAATTTAAATACATTTTAATAAAATATACTTTTAACACCATAACAAATCACATAATAATTATTTTTAAGATTAAAGTAAATCACATTGCAAACTAATGAAAACAAAATAAGAGATTCCTTACATCAGAAGTATAAGCATTGGGTCAGTTTACTAATCAGATAGAGATTCCTCACAGCCACAAGCATCACTTTCTGATGAAGTATTAATAACATCCATTACAGCTGTAACCTGTCACAAATTCCATAACAAATGAAGAATAGCATCCATTAACTTGTGCTTTCTTTATACATCAGAAGCAAATGTTAAAATTTAAAAAATAAAATAAAAAATGTAAGATGCATAGGTATAAAATTATATTGCACCCTATATATACACGGAAAATATAAATTTATATCGGTGGAAGTTAATCTTACTCCTCTATAAACCATTGATTCTTCTTTGTTCTCATCTCAATAAATTTACAGCTATTGTCACTTCTAAAGGTTCTATCTTAGAGAAGTTAAAGACCTTACTTTGAGAGTGGTCAGTTGAAGCCAATACTCGATTCCAAGTCTCCAATGCCATTTTCTCAGGTTATTGAAGCCTATTCCTACTTGGAAACTGCTAGTCACATGAAAAGGGGTTGTGTATCCCATCCCTTGACCATATTATTTAACTGTATAATTCCTAATAAATATATATAACTAAGTGTGTGTGAGTTAATTGAGGCTTTTGTCATACCAAGTTCTTTACTATGCTTCGTGTTTGTTTATATATACATATATAATATAGCTGGTACCCCTCTGCTGAAGAATAAAGCTTGGTTATAGAAGTATCTGAAATCCATGGTCTAGTATAAGTAACCATGGACATGCTGTTGAAATTAAGTTGAAAAAATCCCAAAAACTTATATATATATATATATATATATATATATATATATATATATATATATATATGAGGTAGGATCCTTTGACACCGATGTCAAAATTCAAATTTGACACCTCATCTGAGAGCCGTTAGATCAAAAAAGATCAACGGCTCTGATTTGTAAGCATGTGACACCGTTGATCTTTTTTGAACTAACGGCTGTCAAATTTGAATTTTGACACCGGTGTCAAAGGATCCTACCTATATATATATATATATATATATATGAGGTAGGAACACCAGTGTCAAATTTGAAATTTGACACCTCATCTTAGAGCCGTTAGATCAAAAAACATCAACGACTTTGATTTGTAAGCATGTGATACCATTGATTTTTTTTATCTAATGGCTCTCAGATGAGGTGTCAAATTTCAAATTGGACTCTGGTGTCAAAGGATCCTACCTCATATATGTGTGTGTGTGTGGATTTTGCTTAGTACTACATTATAGTTTTTTTTCCCTCAAATATTTCTGTTGCTTTATACTATCAGTTTTAATTTTCTCACAACACTCTGTCCAACTCTCATTTTGCCATTAACTGTATCATTAAAAAAAACTTTACTAAAATCATTGTGCAGCCAAACACATGTATGTATGTATGTATAAAATCAATGAATATCTAATACTTGTAGAGTGGAAGAATTATATCAGAAAAAAATCTTTGCTTGAGCTTATCATGTCATAACCTCTCGGGAAAAAGAAAAAGCATCCTCAATAACATCTTAGCTTTAGCTTGAACAAGTGCCTGTACTCATTCTATGACAAAATTAAACATCTTCATAATCAATCATTTACCTAACAAGTACCTATTTTTCTTTGTTTCATTTCCATTCTCATAATTCAGATTATATAATAACATGATTCTTGTATTTATTTATTTCCACAGGCTCAGCCAATTCAACATATACCATGGTATCAGCTAGGAAGCTACAACAAAGAAGGCAAAAGCCATAAAGTTTTATCAGCCAGAAGCAACTCTCCTTTAATTACTAGGAGGCAAAACTCATTAAGACATTTTTTTTTCTTCCTTCGACTAATTACCACATAAAAAAAGAGTAAATACCTTTTTTGATCCTCAGCAAATTTCACGATACCCGCTTTAGTCCCTAGCAAATAAAAAGATTATTCGTGGCAAATAAAAAATTAAAGTGGACCTAAGAAACTCAAAGTGCATTTAGTCCTTTTGAAGGACTAATGTGGGTTTTTTTTGAATTTGTGAGGGACCACGATTCAACTAAATGGGTCCATTTTGGATTTCTTAGGGACACGAATAGTTTTTTTATTTGCTAGGGACTAAAACGGTATCGTGAAAGTTAAGGACCAAAAAGGGGTATTTACTCGGAAAAAAATAAAAAATTTGAAATGCCAATATAAATAAATGACTTTTGTATTTCTTGTGCTTTCATAATTGTAAGCCGGTACCATCCAGATCAATAAATCCAATTACAATTGCCTTAAACTACTTTTGTCTATGAATGTCTATGAAAACAGTTTCTATTCCGTCAGATTGTCCATGAATGTTGTAGAAAACAGCCATCACGTGATTAAATATGACTCTTTCTTTATTCATTTACATGAGATTTTATAGCTTATGACTTTAAAAAAATTAAATGCACTTTGAATTGACACTACAGTACTCAATAAACAGGAATAGAGATGGCATTTATCGAACAATCAGAGTAACAAAACAGAGAAATGAATTACCTAATCGTGCGATGAGATATGATGGAAAGAAAACCACTGACTGATATAAACCTTCAAATAAAGGAATAATACGAAGCCGAACAAGACTTGTGTGGGGAAGACGCAGCAAGTAGAGAAATTTCTCGCTAGCTTCGCTACTGTCAAAAGCCCCTGTGATGACTATGAGCGCCTTCACCAGGTCGAGCAGATGAGAAAGAAAGAGCTGTGTCTGGAAAGTTCATCAGATGCAGGGATTCTACTCAAATCCAAAAAAATAATAATACAATCTCTTCATAATTACAAAAAATGCCATTAATGAAAACAATTTGGTAGGATTGTATTTTTTTATTTTATAAAAGTTATGTTGTAGGAAAAGTGATTGTGTTATATTATAGTTTTGCGTGCCATAATTTTATTTTATTTTTGCTTTAAAAAAAGCGGGATCCACAAAATATTATGTGTGTATGAAACTTTTTGTGGTCATGTTAAATGATGAATGTAAACCTTTTTTTTTTTTGTCGAGGAAACTTGAGATGGATTTCTTAGTTGATCATGTTTGGTAGGAGATTTTAAAAATTTTGCCAATTATTTGGATATGCATAGCATGCATGGTCTGTCCCAAGCCAGGATAAAGGAGGAGGGTTGACGTCAGGTTTTGCGAACTGGCCGTAAAAAATAGCTATTTTTTATGTGATGAACCTATATGATTTTTCGTTGGGGCGTACCCTTCATAGCGACGCGTTGCATCGGGCCCCGGGTGTAGCGAAAAATGGGCTAGGGTCCTTGCCACAAGGCAAGGCGCTGCACCGGGCCCGGGGTGTAGTGAAAAGTGGGCTAGGGTCCTTGCCCCAAGGCAAGGCGCCAGGTCTTCACCCGGATTTGGTGAGAAGTATGCCAGGGTCCCAACACGCAGATGGGCGAGCGTGGCGGGCAAGCACAGCCCAGGGGTTAAGGATGAGATTGGGCAGTTGGAACATAGGAACCTTAACGGGTAAATTGAGGGAGTTGGCAGATGTTTTTGCTAGAAGGAAAGTGAATATTGTTTGTTTGCAAGAAACTAAGTGGGCTGGAGAAAAGGCCAAGGAAGTGGATGGAACTGGTTTCAAGTTATGGTACACAGGTACTAACAAGAGTCGAAATGGTGTTGGAATTATGATCGATAAAAGTTTCAGAGATAAAGTTGTGGACGTCAAAAGGAAAGACGACAAGATTATTCTGGTTAAGCTTGTTGTGGGTGATTTAATCCTGAATATCCTCAGTGTGTATGCACCCCAAGTTGGATTGCAACCAACTGATAAAAGCCAATTTTGGGAAGACTTGGAGGAGGTGTTTAGGGGAATACCTAGAGAGGAGAAGATTTTCTTAGGAGGAGATCTAAATGGTCATGTTGGTAAAAGCAATGGAGGTTTTGATAGAATCCATGGAGGTTTTGGTTATGGGACGAGAAATGAGACTGGAGAGGATATCTTGAATGTTGCACTAGTCTACGATTTGATGTTAGTGAACACCTTTTTTCAAAAAAGGGAGTCACACCTAATCACATATCATAGTGGCCAAAATCGTAGTCAGATTGATTTCTTTCTAGCTAGAAGGGAAGATAGAACTTCTTGTGTCGACTGTAAGGTCTACCCTGGAGAGTGTGTCGCTACGCAACATAAGCTGGTAGTCTTGGATGTTCGGTTCAACAAAGTACCTACAATGAAGAAGAGGCTCAGAACCCAAGGATAAGGTGGTGGAAGCTTAAGGAGGGAAAAGAGAGAGAGTTCAATGAAAGAATGTTGCACGATGGACCTTGGGAGTTTGATGGAGAAGTAAATGCAATATGGAATGAGATGGCTAAGTGTATTCAAATTTTGGGAATGAGGGTGTTGGGAGAAAGTAAAGGAAATGGATTTTATACAAAGGAAACATGGTGGTGGAATGGAGAGGTGCAAGAGGCAATTAAATATAAGAAGGAGTGCTTTAGATCTTTGCATAAAAGTCCCAGTGAAGAGAACTTGCAAAAGTTTAGATTGGCGAGAAAAAATGCAAAGAAAGCAGTGCGAGAAGCTAGGGGCAAGGTTTTCGACGAGTTGTATAAAAATCTTGGGAGCAAGGATGGTGAAAGAGGTATTTATAAACTTGCAAAGATAAGGGATAAGAAAAGTAAAGACCTCACCCAAGTTAGATGCATCAAGGATGAAAATCAAAAACTTCTGATGAGAGATGAAGATGTAAATGAAAGATGGTTGAACTACTTTAACAAGCTGTTGAAGGGGGATGGAGATACAAGCGAGGTGGACTTGGAGGACGCGTATGACGATATGAATAGAAGATTTGTACGTAGAATTAATACACATGAAGTTAAGGAGGCTTTAAAGAGGATGAAGACTAATAAAGCCTTGGGGCCTGATGGTGTCCCTATTGAAGTGTGGAGAGGACTAGGGGATGTGGCAATAAAATGGTTGACCAATCTTTTCAATAAGATTCTCCAGACAAATAAGATGTCTGATGCTTGGAGGAAAAGTATGATTGTGCCTATCTACAAAAACAAGGGAGATATACATAATTGTTCAAACTATATAGGCATTAAGCTAATGAGCCATACTATGAAGTTGTGGGAGAGGGTTATTGAACATCGCTTGATGAGAGATACCAAGGTTTCTGTAAATCAATTTGGATTTATGCCAGGAAGATGTACCATGGAAGCCATTTTCTTGATGCGACAACTTATGGAAAGATACCGAGAAAAGAAGAAGGACTTGCACATGGTGTTCATAGACCTTGAGAAAGCATACGATAGGGTTCCAAGGAAAGTTTTATGGTGGGTTCTGGAGAAGAAAAAGGCTCCATCAAAGTATGTAAAGGCAATCCAGGATATGTATGATGGGGCTACTACATGTGTAAAAGCATGCAACGGAACATCAAGTTATTTTCCTATCACGGTTGGTGTACACCAAGGGTCGGCTCTAAGTCCTTATCTTTTTGCCTTAGTTATGGATGAACTAACAAAAGATATTCAAGAGGAAGTGCCATGGTGTATGCTTTTTGCAGATGATATTGTGCTTATTGATGAGAGAAAGGAGGGTGTTAATAGAAAACTTGAATTGTGGAGAAGCACATTGGAATCCAAAGGATTCACATTAAGTCGAAGCAAGACTGAGTATCTGAAGTGTGAGTTTTCTCTGGTACGAGATGAGGACAAGAGCCCGTGCATTTAATTGGTCAAGAGTACCCAAAAAAGATGCTTTTAAATACTTGGGCTCCATTTTACAAAAAGGTGGAGAGATTGATGAGGATGTAAATCATAGAATCAGAGCAGGGTGGATGAAATGGCGTAGTGCATCTGGGTTTTTGTGTGACCGCAAAATCCCCCTTAAGTTAAAAGGAAAATTCTATAAAACGGCAGTAAGACCGGCAATGCTATATGGAGCGGAATGCTGGCCAGCACATAGGCAACATGAGCATAAGATGGGAGTAGCAGAGATGAGGATGTTAAGGTGGATGTGTGGTTACACAAAGATGGATAAGATAATAAATGAAGATATTCGACGAAAGGTCGGAGTAGTACCGGTTGCCGAGAAGATGAGAGAACATAGATTGAGGTGGTTTGAGCACGTGATGAGAAGGCCCCTGGATGCTCCTGTAAGAACAGAAGTTTGTTACCAAGAGCTCAACACAAAAAGAGGCAGAGGTCAGCCGAAACTTACTTGGGGAAGGTAGTAAAACAAGATTTATTCGAGTGGGATATAGATTGGCAGACGGTATGTCTTAGAACGGAATGGAGAAAAGCTATAAGTATGGTGGAGGGTTAGACCCGTGGTTATTCCTATGTTCCATATGGTCCCTTTTTAGTCCTTTTCCCCTTCATTTCCCCCACTTCTTCTTGTCCCTTTCTTTTTCACTTTCATTTATATATACATACATATATATATATATATTATTATTATTTTTTTTATTTTTTTCGACAATTTTATATCTTTCATGTGGGTTCATCTACCACCGACCCCAATTAATTTGGGATAAAAGTGATGTTGATTTGGATATGCATAGCAATACCAGTTTGTATGTAAAATTGAAAAAATTTGTCATTTGAGACTACCAATTGGAGGGTAATATTCTCATTACCCCATAAAAAAAATAAAGAAAAAAGCAATTGACACGAATATTCTTTCTAACAAAATATGCCAAAAAAGCTAAAAATAGAGAGTCTTCTTTGTATTTAGTTAAGGGTTAATTTGATAATTTCATCTAATTTTTTCATTAATATTTTACTTTTAACCAAATATAGACTCAGGAAATTTAACTCAATTTTTTCAGTAATATTTTAGAGGAGGGATATTCTTACTACTAAAATTTTCCACTACCAACTTAGTACCTATCTAATCACCATTGGATTAATATTTTCTCTCTCTTGAAAAACTTTTTAACATTCTCTCTCTTTGATCCAATGATGATTAGATTGGTAGTAAGTTGATAGTGGAAAATTTTGGTAGTAAGAATATCCTCCCTCATATTTCTATCTACCAAATATTTTTTTTTTTTTAGTTTTTCTACCAAACTGGTTTCACACTATATATATTATTATATTTCTTTTGTATTTTTTTTTTTTTTTTTTTTTTTTTTTTTTTTTTTTTGTATTCTAGCAAATGCTCCCTCAATTCTCCGCGTTTGTATGTTTTGGAAACAAAAAGTTAAAAATGAGAAAAAAACAAGTCAGGTTGGTTCTCCAATTTCAATTCTAAAAACAAATAGGGGTTTGCATTCATCATTTAATATGACACAATTTTTTTCCTACAAACACAATATTTTATGGAGCCCACATTTTTTGAAGCAAAAAAAAAAAAAATACGGTACGCAAAATGAATCTCTATAACATTACACAATCACTTTTCCTACAACATAACTCTTATAAAACCTAAACAAATAATAGAAAACTGTTTCCAAAATTATTTTCATAAAGGAAAAAAGGTGTATCATTTTAAATGACACATCTTATATAATTTCAATCTCACAAAGAGGTGAGACCCATACCTTTAAAACTTTTCTCACTCATTCTAATTCCTATGATTTATCTCATTCTCTCATTTAAAATGACATAAATTTATATCATTTAAAATGATACATCATTTTCCCTTTCACAAAACTCTTAACCTCAAACAAGTTTTTTTATTTTTTTTATTCCTAAAACTAAAAATCTGTTTGGGAAAACAATAATCAAACAGGCCCAAAAATGCCATTCAACAATTTGAAAGAATAGTCAGTGAGAATGAAACTGTGGAAGTACCTAACTGAGGTTTGACGGAGAAAACGACGACGTTGCTTTTCTCGAAGAAGAAAAAATTGGAAGAGCTATCAAACGAACCTCAGTGAAGAAAAAGAACTACCTTTGTCATCTATAAATCTACTACAGGGCTGGTTAATGGAATGGGAAATTAAGGTGTCCCATTTAAAGTTGTAACTATTTTGTCCTCATTCCCTTTGATCACGGCATTTCGAGATGACACAACTACCTTATGATTGAATGAAGACTGAACCTGCATTCATCATGCAAATATATATTCTTTAGCGTTTGTCATTTATAAGCAAATTTTCAATTGAAGTATCATACCATTTGCAACCTGAGTTATGCTTTAACGACATAATTACATTTAAAGGACAGCTGATTATTTCAAATTTGTCGGGTTTAGATTATGTTCTTAATCATGTTTCTGTCTCGGTAAAGTAATACATTTGAAATTACTAGGAAGGTAATAAAACAACAAAAATGATGTAAGATAATCAACATACACTTTAAAGCACAAATTATATAGAGAGGTTGTTGGATTTTGATTCCATTCTTAATCATTTTCCTGTCAAAATGATTCGACGTTTCTAAAGAGGCAATTAATACAAACCACTATGATATGATGTGAAATGTTTATAAACTTCATCTTTTAATCTAATCAAAGCTTGAATTGTTCTGTTATATACGTTTTACCCTTATCATGTTATATTTAAAAGGCCTAAAGTTTAAATTAGTAAGTCAAGGTTATAAAACACAATAGGCTATCCGGTTTAAAGAATAGATAATGAAATCATGAATGGTGGATACTATACAAACTCACGTACATGTGCTAAAAAAAATTTACAATCAAATATTTAATAGAAGGGCAAAACGATGATAATCAAACTCGTGAATACTTAGTCATTAATTCTGATATGATATGAAACATTACCTAAAAACTCAAACTGTTAAATAGAGATCACTTTAACATTTTTTTTGTGTGAAAGAAAGGGCTTAACAGCCCAAAAAATAACTAAACAATAGTAATACTTCTACAGCTACTAACAGCACAAATATCAGCAAAAAATAAACAACTAAGCCCAGGAGGGATCTGGATGAACTCCTTATATGCAGAATTCTCACAAGAGTGAACCATACGATTGGCGAGCCAATCAGCACACTGGTTTCCTTCGCGGTAGGTATGTTGAAGCTTAAGTTCTCAATCCTTGTTCATCCATGCCCGAATGCGAGCAACAATATGAGACTCTCGGGCTGCATTACCGTCTTTGGTAAGCAAAGTGATCACCGCAATAGAGTCACTTTCAATTATAAGTCTCCTGAATCCTTTCTTCCATGCAAAACTCAAGCCTTTCAAAATACCCCACAACTCAGCCGTGTAAGCTGATGCTGAACCAATATAATATGCAAAACTCCCCAACCATTGACCATTAGAACCTCTACACAACCCTCCGCAAGTAGCTTCTCTTAGAGCTCCTTCGGCTGCACCATCTGTATTTAACTTAATCCATCCTGGATCCGGTGGATGCCATGCAATCTATAGTTGAACCGACGTTCCACCCTTTCTATTATCATGGCTGACATCAACATCTTGCTCAATTTCTACTAGCATACGTTGCACCTTCCCCATAATAAAATTCTCATTATTATCTTCTTTACCATGATAAAAAGCATTCCTATTATTCCACAGCTCCCAGCATGTTAGTAAGAAAACTGAGTTCCAATTCAAACTACTGGACTCCTTTCCCTCACTGCTCATATTGGTCACTACCCAATCCATCCATTCCTTCTCATAAAAAGAAGCTTGTCTTCTCATTGGTAACAATTTGTTCCAAACATTAGCAGCCATTGCACAATCTCTCATAACATGTAATTCTGTTTCTTCGGCCTTTTCGCATCTAGCACAAATTGAAGATACATTTGACCATTTAACAATCCAAACTCTAATTGGAAGTCTGCGATGGATGCATTTCCACATAAAGATCTTTACTCTTTCGGGACCTTTCCAATGCCACAAAACATTCCGCACTCGTTCTGGTATCACTTTAACATTTTATATTAAACTTCTCTAACATATAAGATACTAATACATAAAAATGCATGCGAATCCAAAACCCTTTTGTATTAGTCATTGTCCTTTTTATATTTTTCTTAAGTTATTACCTATCGAAGAACATTTTTGGATTAACTTATTTCGAGATTAAAAAAAAAACATTATACATATAAATAGCTCCCTAAAATATTTTAAAAAAAATAAAATAAAATAAAAGTGATTTGTTTTCTTAACCAAATTAAACATGTACTAAGAGAATATCAAACTTAATCTATTATTGGTTATGATACATGATAATATTGAATATCTAAATTCAATATACATAAAAATAAGGGAAAACTTCAAAAAAAAAACTCCTATGAGTTTTTTTTAATTATCACTTACCCCCTCACAAAATTGTTGAATCATTTACACCCTTATTTTAATTTTTTTATCACTTATCCCCCTGACTTACAGGATTTTTTTTTTTTTGAAGTTTTCCCTAAAAATAAATTTAGCCATTTAGAAATGAATGAAAGCAACCCAAATATAACCTAATATATATATATATATATATATGAGAAAAATATTTAAGCAGCCACTTTAGATAAGGTTGTTTACAGCTACCCCATTTTAACTAAGTATGACCGGTCATACATTAAAATTGCATTTTCTCTCTCCGGTCATACATTAAGTTTGTCATCATCAAAAATGAGGAGATTGTGGAACCAATGCAAACATAAAGATTCAAGGATTTTGATGATAACAAACAAAGCATGGAAAGAAGGCCTCAAGGTGCAACGATCAAAAAGAGATAATCAAATGAAATTCATGAAGCTCATCAAGATTCAAGCTTCAAAGGGAGAATCCAAATCCAAGAAGTCTCTATTACACCTATTTATTTACATAAGAACTTTTCTTTGTAATTAGTTTGTTATTCTGTTTTGCTTAGCTGTCATTAGCTTGTTATTCTGTTTTGCTTAGCTGTCATTAGTTTGTTATTCTGTTTTAGTTTAGTTATCTTTGTTAATTAGCAGATTAGTTTTATGTCTCTTTAATTAGTTAGAATGGACTACGTGTCCTTATCTTTCCTTTGCTTTCCTTTGTATATATATATACTGATGTACAGAATATGTTTAGTATGTTGAATATACAGTTTTTAGTTTTTTATTAAACTCTCTTGTTTCTTCCATTCTGATATGGTATCAGAGCTTCATTTGGAGCTCTGATATTCGCCGGTTTCTTTCTGCATTTTCTTCCTTCCAGTGGTTCCTTTGAGTTTTATTTTGATCTTCCTTGATAGCTGAAGAAAAACGACTATGGCGAATCAGAGCTCACCTAAGGTTGATGTTCAACCTGTTGCTGAAGAACATGTTTCAGGCTTCACACATGCAGTTGCAAGCATCAATGCAACACATGCATCAGAAAATTTCTCAGATCCTAATAGTGCATATTACCTACATCCGAATGAAAATCCATCTCTTGTATTGGTATCCATTCTTATGAATGGCAGAAACTACCATGGATGGGCTAGGGCCATGACCATGGCTTTAATCTCCAAGAACAAACTCCAATTTGTTAATGGTTCCATTTCTGTTCCAGATCTGACAGAGCAAAGGTACGCTGCTTGGGAGAGATGTAACACCATGGTTCTTTCATGGTTACATCGATCCATTGCTGATTCTATTTCACAATCGATCCTATGGATGGATCGAGCATTTGATGTGTGGAGAGACCTTAAAGAAAGGTTTTCTCAATCTGACATATTTCGAATTTCTGACTTACATGATGAAATCTTCCGCTTGCATCAAGGAGAGAATTCTATCTCCGATTTCTATACACAACTCAAGATCCTTTGGGATGAGTTGGAATCTTTACAGCCAACACCTACTTGTAAGTGTGTTAAGCCTTGTTGTTCGATCTCTCCTCAAGTGAAAAGCATCAGAGATAGAGACTATTCTATTAGATTTCTAAAGGGACTTAATGAGCAATTTTCTCATGTAAGATCCCAAATCATGTTAATGGACCCCTTGCCTTCTATTAACTGCGTCTTTTCATTAATCACTCAGCAAGAAAGAAAGATGAACTTGGTTAATGTGATGCCTAGTATTCCAGATGGTAATTCAAAGGCATTTTTCAACACAACTGAACAGCAGCCAGGACGTGGCTACACTCGTGGGCAGTTTTCCACTAGGGGAAGAGGACGTGGTTATAATGGAGGACGTGGCAGATCTTTTGTTCCAAGGCTGTGCACTTATTGTGGCAAGACAAGCCATATCGTTGATACATGCTTTGAAAAGCATGGGTATCCACCTGGCTATAGAGTTAAAGGGGTTCACAAGGCAAATATCATAAGCACTGATAATAATGAAGAAGTGCGTCCATATGTTGATCATAATCAGTTGGCTTCTCTTCAAGATAATAAAGAGAATTTTACTAAGGATCAATACAATGCAATCCTGGAAATGATTCAGCAATCCTTTAAACATCAACCTATGCAGCAACAGCAAATGACTTCCTCACATGTCAGTAATGTTGTACAAACCAAGGCACTCAATGCTGGAACCAAAACTAATGACAGCTAAGCAAAACAGAATAACAAACTAATTACAAAGAAAAGTTCTTATGTAAATAAATAGGTGTAATAGTCTCCAGCAATATACTTTAGGACTTAGAATTCATCCTGAGAGTAATTGACCTCTTGCATGAGAAAACTCAATATATTTCTGTCAAAATACATGCATCAAATCACCATTTCATAGTAAAAAGGCTTTCTAGCATAATACGTATGTTAAAATATGTCTTCAAAATATAATCAAGTGATTAAACATGTTAGGAAAGTTTTTGAAATAAAGTAGAATGCTCTAGAATGATTTTCCAGCTTTTTCAATAGGCTGGGAATCGATTCCCTTCACTTGGGAATCGATCCCCTTTCACTCGAGAATCGATTCCCTTTCACTAGAAAAGATGTGAATCGATTCCCAAACAAAAGGAATCGATTCCCACTGCACCAGAAGACAAAAATAACGGCTATAAAACGGCTAGTTTGCAAAAATGAGTGTGTAAACAGCCATGGGGCCCCTCTATAAATAGAGACTACTGTTCCCATTGATAGGATACGCTTCTTGATCATTATTAATACTCATTAATTCTGATCTTATTTGCATTATTCTTATCCTCTTGATCATAAATTCTCTTTGAGTTTTATTCTTGTGAGAGTGTCATATATCATTGTTCTTCAACTTGTGTTATTCGTACTTTGAGAGTACTTAGCCATTATTAAACACATTCCTTTGAAATCTTGAATAGTTAGGGGAGTGAACCCTATACACTTGAAAGGTCACCAAATTCCTAAGAAAATTTGGAGTGAAAAATTGTAAGACATCAAGAGCCCGGAGTCTTGAAAAGTTGTAGTGGTTTGTCAAGCACCCTCAAGCTTATAGTTAGTGAAAAGAATTGATCGAGCGACTTCAGTCTGGACGTAGGTCACGGTGGTGGTGACTGAACCAGGATACATCTAGTTTGCAATTTCTCTAACCTTAATCTTTTTATTTAAGTATTGAAATTGCATTTTAGATTGTCTTTATATATTCACTTGCTTACTTTGTCGCTCACTACACTTGCTCTTACACTTAAATTTTTACTTATTAAATAACTTTATTGAAGAAATAGTCTTTAAAATATCAAAGGAGGTACCTTGCGAAAAGATTTTGTAAAACTCAATTCACCCCCCTCTTGAGTATTGAAGCCACTTGTCCAACATTATGCAATTTCGTAATTAAAATAATAGTCACACAAATATGCAAGTGCACGTGTCACAAATAATAAAGTGGATGCGTGAATCCAAGTTTCGTTCTCATGGCTATGGTTCTATGTGAAGCAATAAGAGAACACAATGATTAAGGACTAAACTATGATCTAAACTAATAACTAGTGATTAAACTAAGCGAAAACTACGAAAACACAATTAAAAGATAAGTTTCAAGTATTCAAAAGATAGATTGGGATCAATTTTCTCAATATTGTAACTTCATCAGAATGCAGTAACAATGTTATAGCAATCATTCATCAGTAACCAGAACACTCATGTATGTAGGGCTCTCACCAACATTACATGTATACTAAGTTCCCATATCTCTATGGCTAAACATATTTATGAATCCGTTAAGTGCAAGTTCCATGTGATTTTGTCTTGTGAATGATCTCTCTATCCACACTTAACTAATTTACTTAGTTAATTCTATATATGAGGGATATTCTCACTACCAAAATTTTTGACTACCAACTTATTACCTATCTAATCACCATTAGATTAACATTTTCTCTCTCTTCAAAAACTTTTTAACATTCTCTCTCTTTGATCCAATGGTGATGTGATTGGTAGTAAGTTGGTAGTAAAAAAATTTGGTAATTAGAATATCCTCACTCAATTCCACAATGCTTAATAATTTTCCAGATTCACCTGTGTCTCTATAGCTCAATATTAAGTTGCAAATCTCTTATCTATTTTATATTTTAATTATTTCTTTAATAATTGTGTTCTAGAAAATTTATTTAAAATTTATGTTAACTTTTACGAGACAAACACACCGACTTCTTTTCTCTCCATGCATCGCACGGGGTAATAAACTAGTGTATATATATAAGGATTAACATTTTTCTAGCCACTTGGGATAAGCTTATCTCGAGCAACCCCTTTTTAACTATGTATTTTCCAGAATACATAGTTATAACATTAAAGTTATTTTTTTCTCTTTTCAATCACTTTTCAGAACCTGTTAGTTGAGATGCAGTGAAAAAAAAAAACTTTAACGTTATAACTATCTATTCTCAAGAATACATAGTTAAAAAGGGGTGGCTGGGGATAAACTTATCTCAAGTGGCTGGAGAAATATTTTTTCCATATATATATGGGGCAAGATATTCTTACACGGGTATAAGAGTAATAAGTCTTACACTAAATCTTGACTACTGATTTGCTTTGATTTGCTTGCATCTAACGACTCAAATAATTACTAAATTAGAACCGTTAGACATAAATAGGATCAACGACCAATATTGAAAATGTAACTTACACCAGTGTAAAATAATCCTAACCCAATATATATATATATATATATATATATATATATATATATATATATATATATATATATATATATATATATATATATATATATATTACTGGGTTACAATTTCTCTTCATATACAAGGAGAAAAGAGTTACACTTAGTAGGAGCTGACCAATTTTTTTTTCTTTTCTAAAAACATGTTTTTGTATTGATTTTCTTTAAGTAAACTTTGTATTGATTTTTAATAATGATAATCTATCTTTTTGTAATAAAAAAATTGCATATAAGATAATTGAAAAAAAAAAGAATATTTAAATTCTTGCATATTAAATTAGATTTGATTTGAAATGGTATTTAAGAAATTGTAAATTTTCATAAATAACTTGAATATAACATACATAAAAACAAAGTATCCTAGCAGGGAAAATAAAAACAAAAACAAAACAGTATTTGATATTATGAATCTAACCACTTTTAGGTAGAATGTTTTGTATATGCCGAACTCTGGAATTTTTTTGAACAAAAAATAAAATAAAAATAGAAATCCAATGCCCAAATAAAGTTATACCAACACTAAATAGTACATAGAATTAGAATGTAATACAATGGGCTAAATCTTCACACCATGTTTCAAAAATTTTAAGAGATAAAAATATAGAAAAAATAATAGAAAAATAGTAATTAAAAAAGCACCTAAAGAAGTCAATCTCTGATTTTGAGCTAGGTGAGGCAGGTTCAATGGAGATGGAAAAATGGAACTATAGAAGAAGTTAACATCATAAGATGAGCATAGCTAGCTAGCAACATCGTTTTTCTTAGGACAAAGATCTAGAAGATTATTCGTTGGAGGCTCCTCATTGGTCAGTGAGCATCCGCACCCCTTCCCCATGTTTTCATGCAACAAATCAGGATTTTTTGATTAAAAAACAATCATATGCTTCTTTCATTATCTTCCATTTTCTTCCTTATCAAATTTTCTCTCTCCTTCTTTTCATACACCTTTTTTTTTTTATCTTCTTAATGATGAATGAGTATTGATCGCTTTCTCAACCTTTATCTGTTTGCACAACTTTTTCTTCGCATGAAAAAGAAGAAACAAACACACCAAGATCGAGTAGCTAGCATGCATTATATGACGGAAGAAGCCAAAGAAAGAATAACCACATAAAAGTGCGGTTAAGTTCCCCGCAAGCATAAAACCCCAATGAACGCTTTGCTTTGAATGGAAAGGAATATGCACTTCACATATTTTCCATTTAATCACATCAAAACCCCCAAAACTCCAAACTCACACATCACATGAATGATGAAACCTTTCTTCTCTTCCAATAACCGATACCCTTTCCTTCACCCTTATCCCATTCCTCCGCCACCTATATGGTGCTTGCCTAAGAAGCATCGATATACTCCTTAAATTTTTTTTTCCCAACGTATCGGATACGCGTATCAGAAACGTATTATTTGATAATCGACATCCTATATCATAGAATAACGTATCGAAAACGCGTATCAGTACTTCATAGGTGCCTGCTATGTACCCCACTATTCATATTTATATATCTATCAATCTATCTCTCACCCCTTTTTACCCTTTTGCTTATAAATCCATCTCTCTTATCCCTTTGTTCTTCTCACATTCACATGTATTTCTAGTTTTGATCCCCCTCCTATGATCTTATCCCTTTAGACTTTAGAGTACTCAATTATATATGTTTCTGACACTTGCACAAAAAATGGGCAAAAGTGAAAGAAAGTGGACACCGATATATACGTATAGAAATAAAAGTATTAGAGTAGTTAGATAGCTTGAGGAAGGTATCTTACGTAAACAAGTCATGTGTGTATATAAGGCCATGTGTACGAAACATGTATATTTTGACACAAATGTCAGAAAACAGGTTCAGAAAAAAAGAAGAAAATTATTAGCACACCGTTTTACAGCTCAAAAACCTTTGGCATATGTAGCTAGACATGTGATGACTAGGTTTCTTTTGACAAAAGATTCAATCGGCAATCAAGAAACCTTTTGTTTTTAAACAGTTTCTAATTATTATTATGAGACTCTATGGTTTATGTCCTTTAATATTCTGGAAATGCATTCCCCGTACGCATCTTCTGCGCATGTTCAGGGAATCATTCATGTGCTTCATCAATTTTGATTAATCGGTGCTCACTTAGATTTCAGTCTAGATATTAAGTACTCCACTTATATATATTAATTAAATTTAATTAAGTTTCATTGATGCCCTTATAAATAATTCATCAATAATATATAGTGTGCTATGGAAGAGGCCAGGTATCTTAATATATTCCAATCAGTTCATTGCTTCGCAACTAATCCGATTCGGGGCGAGTCCAGGATTAAGGCTTTAAACCCCTCCCAAATGTGGTACTCGAGAGATTCGAACACATGCTCTCACCCTCATCTACTTAGCTCCCATGCGTCAACTGAGCTACCACCATTTGGGGAGATTTTTTATTTTTTTTTAAGTATATATACTAATACACTAATAAAATTTGTGATAGAAATCTACTATGAAAAAAAAAATTGTGCCAAACATAACATTTACAAATTCCAATTCACCACTAATTAGTTCAAAAATAAATTCGATGTGATCAACCACCAAGCACTTAGATCAACTGGTAAGAGACTATTCGAGTTCGATTCCCTGGAATGTTGATGTGTTAAAATTCAGTAAGGAGAGCTTTATTGTCCATACGATCCTACGTGACTCAAATCAGACAACTCAAGTAATTGATGGACAGATGGATTATATATAAAAAAACAAAAAAACAAAAAATTCGATGTGATCAAAAGCATCTTGTTTGCGGTGTACTTGAAATTTTCAAAGGAAACAATAGTCATGCGCCTTGGTGGGAGGCACTAGCTAGGCAACAAGAACCTTTACATTCTCAAGTTTAAAAAAAACATAGAATTAATACTCCTCACTCTTGGTGGGATGTCACAAAGATATATTCCACAGCATAAAAAATATATAATGCAGAGAGAAGAATTGAATGGTTTAAAATGAGTCACAAATATAGATTAAATTTGTTCGAATATCTACCAGAACAAATAAATAATAAGTACTCCAAAGGATTCAACAAGATCTAAGTGACGAGTTGAGCTTGGAATAAAGAAACTAAAAAAATTAAAAGAAAAGAATAAAACAAGCCCACTAATATAACAAAAGAATATAGATGTACATGATTCATCAAGTTCTTCACCTCGATATCTTCTATAAATAAGAAACTAACACTGAAAAGGCCCAGATACCATAATTCTATACAGTATATGTGTATCCAGGAACTTTCCTATGATAATCTAATAATGTATCATGTTTATAACAATAAATCAGTATTTAAAAAAAAAAAACACAAAAATTAAACATGGGGTATGTAATTAATTACTATGTATGATGCTTATGATCCCAAAATAAAAAAAACCATGGATCGGCAAACTCTAGTTTTCTTTCATCATCATGATCATAATTTCAGTAGTTATCCCAGAGGCATTCCAAATCTGAAAGAGGTGCAACTGAAGATGGACCTACAAGATCATCGTACAATGCCCTATTATTTCTTCCCATGTCTTGCTTTGAAATCACCGAGGATGTGTCAGTGTTTCTGTCGTTGCTAAGGCCTGTTTCTTGTGAATGGTTGGATGAGAACTGCTCCATCTTGCACTGTTTGTCCAATTCTGATATGAACTCATTCTTGGCTGCAAATGCTCTCAGGATAGCTTGGTCATGATTATTGCTACCAAAACCTGCTGTGACACTTGGCATGGAACTTTGCATCTTGTTTTGGTGCACAAAGTAATCAGAGATATTCATGTTTTGCTGAAAGGATGAGCTTGGATTTTGGATGAGATTGGATTGGTTGGAAGTGTAGTTGATGGTAGGAATCTCATAGGTTCTGTGATCTTCTGGCTTGATTAGTAGTTGGTGTTGATTGTTGATGGAGAAGCTGGGAAGATAATAGCCGTCTGATGTTGATTTAGTTGATGATAGTGAGTTTATTCCCTTGAAATCATCATCACCACTATAGTTTCCAGGCTTGTTGGTGATGTTGCTATAAGTAGGATCCATGAGAGGTGGTAGTGAAGAATAATCTAGAAGATCATCTCCAATAGAGTTCATCCTCATTAGGCCAGGAATTGGGGTCCTTTTAACATCTGTGACCTTGTGAAAAACCCTGGAGACAACCCATTCATCCTGCAATAATTAACAAAAAAGAAAAAGAAAAAGAAAAAAACTGTTAGCTAGCTTCTTAATTGACAATTAATAAAACAAAAGTTACATGATGATTAAAGGGAACTAGATGAAAGAAACTCTCAAACTAACACAAAAAAGACACTTTCCAAAAAGTGAAAAATGGGGATTGATCATGATTAAATCTCAATCTTTTGATCCTCAAAGTCAAGATAAAAGGGCCGACCCAGTTCAAATACCCACTTCGTGAGTGTCCGGGGAAAATACAAAAATAAAAAAAAAAAAAAAGAGAAAAGAGGGGGTTCATTTCTCACACCTTAGCAGCCTTAGGGAGATTGTAACTTGCAAATTTGCCTTCCAATCTGAATTCATGCATGACCCAATTTGTTTTCTCCCCCTTTGGAGCTCTCCCTCTATAGAACACAAGGGTCTTCTTCATACCAACAAGGTTACCTTTCCCTTTGAAAATTTCCTTATCTTTTCCTGTTGCCTTCCAATAACCTGATTCTGTAGCTCTATTGGTTCTCATACCCGTTGGATACTTCCTATCTTTTTGACAGAAGAAGTACCATTCTTTCTCCCCCATCTTTGCTTTCTCTGCAGAAGACTCATCATGGCTAAGATTTATAAGAACATTAATTAATTCAAAAACCAATCAATAATTAGTCAAAATTATAAAGATCATCATCACATAGATAATAATAAGAGAGAAACTTACTTGGTAAATCCCAAGGTTCACACCTATTCAAATCAGCTTCTCCAATAGCAGTTGCACTGAAACAACTATTTTTCACCTTTTCAGTCAGATAATAAGTGATGATCTCTTCATCAGTGGGGTGGAACCTGAAACCTGGAGGCAAATCAAGAGGCTCTTCACCTTTGTTCACCACAACCGGTTCTTCCATAAACGAAACCATAATCAAACTAATATATATATCTAGATATGCCTTTGAAAAAGCAATAGGAAAGAGAGAGAGTGAAAGAAGAAGAAGAAGAAGAATTGGAAATGAGCTTTTAAGAAAGTAGAACGAATGGAAGATGATGGGTTTAAATAGAGGGAGCGTTCACACACAACAACAGATCATACGCTGTAAGATCCGTGGTTTGCAAGGTCCTTCCTGAGGAAGCTTACAATTGGTGTTTTTTTTTTTTTTTCTTTGTTTTTTTTTTGGTATACGTGTATTATATGAGGTAAGATATTCTTACTACCAAAATTCTCCACTACCAATTTACTATCTATCTAATCATCATTGGATCAAGGAGAGAGAATGCTAAAAAGTTTATTGGTATGATGTAGATAGTAGTTGATTTATTTGGTATATTTTATTTGGTATATGACGTATGTCCTATATAGGTGGCTTCTTCGTTATATCTGCCCCTTTGAAAATGAATGTGACAAGAGAAAATGGTAAAATTAAAAAAAGGAGCTTTCTATGCTTGTGGGACCCCAGTTTCTATAGGCTCCCCAACTTTTTCCTATTAAAAAAATAAATGAAATATAACAACTTTATCCGCTAGCTTCAACCTAACATTTGCATATTTTCATTGCCTGTTTCCATCGTCCATTCATCACCACCCTCTCAAAACGGTCTCTTTTCAAACGAGGGAAAAAATAAAATAAATTGATCTCCTATATTTGGGTTTTAAATTATTATTTTTCATCTATAATAATGTGTGCTATTGATAGCAGATGTGGCTAGTTATGGTACTTAATTCTACTGTTGGTGGCTTAGTTAAATTTGATTTTTTCTTTTTTTTTTTTTTTTTTTTGGTGTGTCTACAAACTCATGCAGCTTTAGGTGGGTGGTGGTTGTTTCAGTTGGTAGCTAAGTACACATTTGCTTCCTAACCTCATTGAAAAATTAGACCAAATAATATAGAGTGGTATCTACTGCCTCTATGATTAGCTAGCTGTTTATATATTTTAATATAAAATATATATAATTGAACGGCTTTACTTCTCTCGTAGAAAAGGAGATAAATTATCTTATATCATGAGATAAACAAATTAAAATTCATTAATTTTAAAAATTAAAAAAAAAAAGAGAAAAAATATATCTTTTTACATGAGTGTAATACGAGAGATAAATCTCATGAAACATGAGAGTATAATTTTTCATGTTTGAATTTTTGGAAATGTGGGAACATTTCACAATAGACGAATGTAGAGGTTAAAAGAGCACTCTTTTTTGGGGAGAATCCAAATGCTTTCACACCCATAAGTCAAGAGAAGAAGCAGTAATAAAGGATTATGAATTTTCCTAGAGCTTTCCAATTAATGTTCGATTTTCTGCAGGCAATGTAAGTAAGGTCTACCCTCAAAAAATTTGTTTGTTTGTTTATTACTAAATTATGACCTCTCCTTTCTTAATTAAATAAACTAAGCTTTACAACTGTTTTCCTACTATCCGTAAAATTAAATATTATATGTATATAGTTTCAATGAAAATAACATACCAAAGAGGATAAAATGTACATGTGTCAAAAAGAAGGTAAATCCGCGAATATTTTCATATTTGATTTTTTTTTTTAAAAAAAAGGTGTTGCAATATTTGCCCTTTTGATATCACAACTAGACTTAAATTAATATATAAATTTGAAGGTTGATATTATAAATCAAGGAGGGAATTAATGAATCTGTCTTACTCTCGAAGTTAGATTCAATATATGCTTTTTATAATTATACACCGATAGCTGATTTTGTTGGTTTGGGAGAAAACAATATAAGTCATTATCACTGATAAATATTTAATTCACCACATGGTCTTGTACATATACGAATGAATAGGATGTACTAGCCACTCTGCAGCTTCCTTGAAATTTCTAAACCAATGAATTAGGATGATATATATTGAGCAAAAAATATGCCAACAAATGGCCATTCTAGTAGGCCTTCAGTACTTAATTAAGAAAAGAAAAGTACCCTCAATATTAATATTAATAAATAGAGATTAAAACTCATAAAAGCCTCACTTTTAGAGGAAATTATGAAGGTGACCATGGCTAATTAATCATCTTTAACCATTGAAAAAGTCAACATGATTACTTCTATAGTAAATTGCCCTTGGTGAGCTGTAGCTGCCGTCGTTATTTAATTATTAAAGTGGAAAAAGAAAACCGAAAATAACGCGTCGCAATAACGAGTACCGAGGGTGAAAAAGTGAAACATTCCGGCGCCGACATTGAAAACTAGGTTGTTTTTCGGTTGAGAGTACTGTTTCAATACAAGATCACTACCTCCTCTTTGTTTGTGTATGTTGAATATTGTTTTTGTTGCAGCTACATAGGAAGTTGCGTTAATGCCATTTGTTTATGCAAGATCAACCAGAATAACTGACTACTCAGTCACACTAAGATTTATTAATGCATATATAATTCTATACAATAATAGAGTAATTTTTTTACATTATATTAATTTTTAAATATTGTTCACACACTATTCGTTTTTTTTTTAATCCAAGATCGTTAAAATTTACAGCCACGTGACACGTGTTGACATTATCAGATATGAATGTGGATGAGTTGGAAAATAATTTGCTACGATTTGACCAAACATATGTTAATGATTTTTAATTTAATTAATAATGTCTAAATCGAAAAAGGGTAGTGAAGTGCAAGAATTAAAATGGGTACGCGCCCTCTTATGTGTGGCTGTGGCGGATTCTGCCACATGCCCTCCGAATTTTGCGAGACAATATTCAAATCCCACCCCTTGATACGGAATAAATTCCGCTAAGCAATACTTTATATTATTCACTATTGAATTTGATTGGCTTTTCTACTTAGTTAGTACTATTGGTAATTTTTTTCTAATACAATAAAATTTGGAGAGAGAAAAGATAACCAAAACGTGTGGACCCGTTCTATGCTCTTAGCATGCTTTGTTGATTATTATATTGTTATTTAATTGAAATAACAAAATAGAGGGGTTTTGGGAATTGGGATGGTTTGGATTGGAATAGAAGCCTTTGAGAAACTCTTTTAACTTGCTCTTAAAACTCTTCAACCGCAAAAGCAAAGACGAAAGCGTTGTCTAGAGTGCTCACAAACTCCAAGAAAGGTGACGTTTTATGACGGCAGAGAATGAAAAATCGTGGTATGCAAAGTAGCATAAGGGAGCATGTAAAATGCCCCATTACACGCAATCATACAACCGTTGTCGTTGTGGACAAACTTCAACCGTCTGATTAGAGCTCGAAGCTTTTGATTATGGACTTTATCGTAATCAAGGATGCATCCAATCCTAGTTCTCTTATCCTTAAAATGATTATTATGATTAATGAATGGCATATGGTGTGGGCCAAACAATTGTGGGGTAAGGCAGCAGCAATTATTGGTGATATACTAACGTAAAGCGCAGCAATATCAGATTAGCAAAGTAGGGACCATTAATCCTCAAAAAAATAAAAAATAAAAATTAACACTGTTTCATAGGTTGAGACAGTTGGCAGTCAATCAGACAAATTTGCTAGATAAAATGTTTCTCCTTTGGGAAAAGAAAAAATAGCGGAAAAGATGACCAATAAAGCTTATTTTCTGCTAATCAATAGTCAATATCTCAATTTAAAACTTACTCTTACCTTTTTACGAATTCAATCAACAATAAAATAATAGCATAGACACCAAACTCTGGCACAGGTGGTAAGGAGCTTTGACCCTTTAATCAGAGGTCTCGACTTCAAGCTCTGGAAATGGAAAAAAAAGGATTTGGGAGAGCTACCTCCGAAAGGAGAGCTACCTCCGAAAGGATCCGACAGTGCTTGATGAGAATTAGTCTTCGGTTATGCCCGAAGGATACCTTTGAATTTATTTAAAAAAATATTAGCATATACAAAGTAAATTAAAAGTATAAACTTTTTTTTTTTTGATAACATACAAGTATAAACTTTTGTGAATGACCTAATAGTCCAAATGAAATAAAGCGTTGTATATTATTATTGTGTTTACATTATCACCTTCTCCCATCTTAGTTAATCTGCATCCATGCCAATTTAGCTAGAGAGAAATATAAAACAGTTTCTCCAAAGTCTAAATTATCTCATTAATTAGCATTTAAATGAGAGAGAAATCCTCCAAGTTTTAATGAAACAGTTTCTCTAAAGTCCAAGTTGTCTCCTTAGCATTTTTTTTTATACTTTTGGTATACCTTAGCATTTAATTATTTAATCAACATGACAATAGCAAACTAAAATTCAATCTTTTTTTTTTTTTTTTTTTGTATACCTAAAATTCAAACTTTAAACAAAGACTAATACCAAATTACGAACCTCCGCCTAATTGGTGGTTACACCTGCAAACCCCTCTTTATCACTTTATAATACGCTATAAAGTACAAAACTGAATATCATTCTCAGTTAAATTCATTATAGTTACGGAACTTATGGATAATACAAATATAATTACAGTATCATATTTTAAAGGATTGAAGTATAGAAAAGTACCATGCCTGCATCGAGAGTACGTATATACATGTGTCATTCATATCTATCTGTGCGTGAGTAGGTTTAAATCTAGCTTATTATTATTGTTGTTATTATTACTATAGTATTTTGTTCACGATGAAAAAGTCTCATTCACACTTATATATGACCAAATCATGTTGACATCGACTAAAGAAGAGATAAGATGTAACATATGGAAATTGCTTTGGTTATTTCTTATACGAAGGAATCATCTTTCAAGTCAGTTAATTAATATTAAAGTATCTGACAAACTTCATCATCTTTAAAGTTATGAACCGGAGTTTAGGTGTATCATCATCAGTAGGCCCGTAATTAAGGAAGTGTGTAGCCCATAGTTATCACTAAACCTCCGAGTAATTCAAACTTCAAAGATTCTTTTTCCTTTATTTCTGAAAATGCAAGAAATAAGGGAGTGTGGGATACGTGAATGTAGCTTCTTTGTTACAAAATCAAACAGTTTTGTATTCAGTATTCCTAGATACCATGGAATATCCATAACAAAGTCGAAAGAAGGATTCATTATTATTAATCATGAGCCGATTAATAGAAGCATATGTGTCAGGGCAAATAAAAGTGAACGCATGAAATTTGGACACGTCATGTCTGTTCTTGCTTGAAATTAAGGGTTAAATCATATTTGAGTGTTAGTCCTCTTGAGCATAGGTAATAAAACCGTGTAATAATCATTAATAAGCGAATGAAGACATAACATGATGACAGTTTTGATTGAATAATATAGCAAATTTTAGATGGCATAACTATCAGTATCAAGATCAGCAAAGTCTAGGCCCTTCCCCAGTTCCCCCTCCTATCTAAATAATAATAATAATAAACATCTAAATCCAATTAAATGAAAATTTCTTCATTACTATCATGATATTCAACCCTTATTAGAGAGGTAGGTATAGTATAAAATCATCGAAGGCTCATGATTTATAAATGTAAGTTTTTGAGTTGAAATAATTCTTTATCTGGTTTCTGAGCTTTCGTGACCGAGTTTGATCCCCACTGTCACCTATACTATTAAAAAATAATTATATATTTTTAGAAGTCACGAGTTCAGTCCTCAAAAATCATTCCAACTTTTTAATGAAATTAAGTTGGCATAAGATAAAACCTAAAAAAATGAGTCTGCAATATCCATACTTCAAATTCAAAGAATTCTTTCATAAAATATATATTAAAAGAATATATATTAAAAGAATAATAATATAAAAGGATTTTATATTTCTCAATCAACATGATAATTGAATTCTCATGTTGTAGAGATAAAAAACATGTGGGACCCGTATGTTAGAAAAAATTATGCGTAGGACCCACGTTAGCACGAAAATCAAAGGGTGTGTAGAAAAATTCAAATTCTCATGCTAAAGGAGAATTATAAAACTTAATATAAAAGGGAAATAGTTTTTTAATTTTACATGAAAAAATTTTATCATGTTACTCTCACAATTAAAAGGTGGTACCCGTTTTGACTTTTTTATTTTCTCACTTTTTTAAAGGAGAGCTAATGTTTGTGTGTGTAAATAAGAAATTTGTAAAATAGAATATAATCCCCAATATAAAATCATGAAAACCTTCACATCTTCTTACCTTGCAAAGTCGAAAAATGTTGTGCTTCGGGATTTTTTCAGTACTTGTGTTATTGAAAACTCAGTACATCACTCAAGTCAAAAATAACTTCCCTAATTGCATTTATTTTTACCCTACTTTCTATAATTAATGCCACGTAAATTTAATTATTTCTAGAAATATTGAAGATTTAGTGTAAAGCGTGTTGCCAAGTGCTAAACCACAAGCCCAAGGTGCTGCTAGCCAACCCTAAAGTCACTCTAGGTTCCGCAAGTGCGTACGCGTGTATCGGCTCCAACCAATTTGGAGACCAAGTGAAGTATATATTGACCAAGAAGAACAAGAACGTGATCACTGACGACACCTTCACAACTAGCTACCCTCACCAAGGTTTGCCAGCAAGGATCCCCGTCATTACACGGTTAAAACTAATCAGCAATTAAGTTGGTCTCCATTGACAAGAGTATTTTAAAGTTCATCACTTTTCTAAGTAAAAAACCAATTTTAAAAATTATAGGAGGAGGTAGATATAACATGACCATTAATTTTATAGGGTGCAAGGGTATGGTTGCTATTAAATTTTAATAAATTAGCTTAATTCACAGCTTTGATGACAGAATCATATATATATATATATATATATATATATATGTGTATATATATAGGAAAATATACTCTTATGTTATAAGAGAGTATTTTTCTATATATATAAACATATATATATATATATATATATATATATATATATATATATACCTACTCAGTTCACTGGCATCAACTGAGTTATCATCATTTGATTTCATTATCATCAAAATATATAACTTGTTCAAAGTTGAACGTTATCTCATGTATCAAGGTGGGTGGATTCTAACTTAATTGTAATTGTCAGAGGTCACCTTCCTAGTTAGTACGTTCTACTGCAGGAATCTTCAGAAGGAAAATACAATTCTGCGATCATCTTGGTCAAGTGGGAAAATGGGGAACAAGTGATGAATACAATGGATAAATTTCAACTCTTCATCATCTTGGTCAAGTGGGAAAATCGGGAACAAGTGATGTACACAATGGATAAATCTAAGCCCATAAAAAAATTCAATCTTTGTTACATAGGAAATTTTCTGGAAAAGTTGTGAAGAGACGGTCAAAATTGTTAGTTTTTGTTTAAAACATTTGTGAGAAGAAAGACTCGTCCAAAATATTATATATGTAAATTCCAAGTAGAGATGTCAAATGGAGAATATTATGATCACTATTAATTGAGCATCGGATGCGATTCTCATTCAAAATAAAATTATATATTATGTATTTCAGGAAATCCATAAACATAAGATTAAGGTTATTTTTTTTTTCTTTTTTCAAGAAATATATTAATTGATATGTTATGTTTCTATTGATGAGATGTACATACCATATATAGTAGTATATTAGTTTTTTTTTTTGTCAAAATGGGTATTTCATCCCATTACATGGGCTAGGGCTAAAAAACTCATAGGACCAAAAGCCTATGTCAATTTTTTTTATCCGGAAATCTCGATTTTCAGAAATATGAAAAAAACATTCAATTTGCGATAATATCCAAAAATTAAGAATTTAGAAAAATTCAGTTTCTCGAGAATCCTGGAAATTAACGGCTACCAAACGCCCGGGTTTTCTAAATTTTCAATATTTACAAAATATAATAAAAAAACAGAGTAAGTTATTATACCTCGTCCTTGTACAAATTGGTATAGAAAAAATGGTTTTGTATATATTTTATCCAATTCAATATGGTATATTATCGACTTAAAGAAATAATGTAAAATAAAATTATCATTCACATAACTTGTAATGATGAAAGAAATAATATGGTTAAGAATTCGTATAAATTTGTACATAGATTATCAAGAAAAAAATTATAGAATTTTACTTTTATTATATTAAAAGTTAATAATTTAGTTTCAAAAACATCAGTGATTATTTTTATCATTATTATTTTTTTTTTCATCTAACGGAGAGAGAAACAAAGCTAAGGTTAAATAATAATAATTATTTTTATAATTTTCAAAAGAAAAATGTCTATCATTTAATGTTTCACTATAATATTTAACCAATTATCTTTTATTTGTTTTTTAATTGATTAAATATTATAATGAATCACTGGATTTCACTTTATAGGATACATTGTTATAATACATTCCTCCCTTGTGAAAAAAAAAAAAAAACATAACATGGTCATGTGAAAAGATCACAATCATAAAAAGGTAAATCAACGATTATGATTTATTATTCCCCACATGACCATATCATAATTTTTTCACATGAAAGTATTCAGATCCTGCTAATTTATTGTAAAATTGATTTATTTATTTTTTTTTAAAAAGAAGAAGTTAATGATATGGTATCAGCGTCCATCAAGTTTTTTCAGTAAAGCTTTGAGCAAAACAAGTTGCCAATGCTATATTTATGCCTTGTGTTTGAAACGTAGATGTTGGAAAGATTTTGTTGTTGTTGTTGTTTTTTTTTTTAAGTAAAGATTTTGTAGTTTTATTAGAAGTTTAAGGATCAAAATTTTAAAGTTAAATTTGGAGTATATTGATCGTAGATTTTGATGCATTCCAATAAATGTTTTTTTGTTCTTTTGAGTCCTATATATTTTATTTTTATTTTTCTAATTATACCCAATTTTATTATTATTTATGCTGTAACATGGTTTTATTTTTATTATATATAATTATATATAGAGTATATATATATTTTTTATTTTTTTGGTAAATATTTTTTATTTATAATTGATCCTATCTTTATAAATATTTAAGATTTATATATTATTTGTATTCATATTTTTTTTTTTTAATATATGTGTTTTGGGACAAAGTCTTTTTTGTCTTCGGCTAAGTCCCGGCCCAACCCACTTACTCAATAGACTTTGTGAAGTTACGCTAAAAAAAGCCCCCATACAAAATGAATTTTGTGAATTAGGGCCAGTCGTGAAATTTTTTGGGTTACGAATCACTAATTAAAATAATAAAAAACTAGATAAATATTTTTGAAATAAAAAATTAGCCTAACTACGACAATATGTTGATTTTGTTACATTATCAAAAGTCAATCAAGTTGTAACAAGTTGATGATAAAAAAAAATTAAAATAGAAATTTTATTTTCTTTAATTTAAATTAACTAACATAGGTATTTTTTAAAGAACCACATGATATTGAATTTATTAGCATATAAATATTAATCATATTAATATTAATTTTTTTATTGTACTATTGTGTACTGTTTGTTAGTTATTGTATTTTTGTTATCATAGGTTGTACTACACCAGATCAGTTCTCATGGTGTTTGCTAGTTGTTAGAGTTTGTTAGGTTTGGTTGCTACATGACTTAGAGCTAATTCAGCTATTCATAGCTCTATAAATAGAGCTCTTATGGTGTAGACCAAGTAATGATAGGGAATGACCAAGGTTTTGCAGTCACAACCATTGGTTCATAATATTTCACTTCTCCATTTGATACCCACACACAATTACATCTTAGAAATTTACTCCTTGTTCCCTCAATTAAGAAAATCTTGTCAACGTTAGTCAATTTGCAAGAGTCAAATCCGAATAATTCAAATTTCACCCCATTGTTTGTTTTGTCAAATTGTAGGGGTTTCACAAATTTTTTCTTGAAGGGACTCTTGATTCAAGTGGATTCTTTAAATTTGATGGCATCTATACTTCATGGTTGAAAAATAAAATAATATAGAAAAGTAAAATACATTTGTTCATGTGTTAGAGTCAGAGTCTGTTTGATACATTTTAAGTTAAAGCTAAAAAAAAAATTAAAAAATTCAATTTAAAAATTACTTTAAAATTATTCATTTAAAAAAATATTTTATAAAGGGAGAGGTTATACTTACAACCTATTACAATCAATATCTTAATCGTTGATTTCCGCCAATCAACGGTTAAGATTTATTGCGAATTAATAATTAATTAATAAATTTTATCTAATAATTAAAACAGCAATTAATATGTAATTCAACAATTCTTAAAGTTTAAATAATTACTAATTATAATTACAATCTTATATTAATAAAAACATTAATACCACACATTATCTAATGAGGGTGAAGGAAGTGAGATGAACACATGACACTGACACCAACAAAACGCGTCACTGCTCTTGAAGGGTTCAGAAAGTAAAACGAGTTTCTGAACACGTTAAAAGCGCACCAAGGTGTCTAGCGGGACTCCATCGGCTGATTACATGGCACCCAACCGCGCCATGCAATTTGGCTGGACCATTCACGTCATGTTGACCAACACATTTGAATGTAGTAAACAGGAAATACATTTCACAATAACTTTGAGTAGGGGAAACATTTCTGATTTCTTAGTAGTAGGGTCATTTTGCCCCTCCTTAATAGATTACCAATAGCCACCCTTGATTTTCGAGCCCCATACACAAAGTTGTTGAACTAGATTATAATTTCCTTAAAATCTTTGGCTGTGTGTTTCTCATTTTTCAAACCTTACAATAAGTACAAACTTGAATTTATATTGTAGGAATGTATCTAGCTAGCTTCAGTGGTTATGCTACTAATCATAAAGGATACTCATGTTTGAACCATAATGGTCAAATATAAATCTCAAATGTTTTATTAAACGAAAATAGGTTCGTATATTCCTTTTGGTATAACAAAACAAAATCACCCAGATCTCATTCAATCATGAATTCCCCTCCTACTATTGTTTTTTTCAGATACAATCCTGACCAACCATCTTCCTTACTTAGTACTAATGCAACAAGTAATGGATAAAATCAAAACACTTCCATTGCTAATGAACTTAAAGAACATGCTGACTCCACATCTTATAATGCACCTAATGGCAATATTTCACCGAGGGTGTGTGTTTCTGTGTATATTGGGAATGGTTGGTGGAGAACGACTACATCTGGCACTGTCTGTGGAATTCTGAATTGAAATTATTCTTGGCTTCAAATGTTCTCTCATGATAGCTTGGTCATGGTTATTGCTGCCACAATCCGAGCCTGCAACACTTGGCATGGAACTTTGCATCTTGCTTTGGTGCACGGAGTAATCGGAGATATTCACGTTCTGCTGAAAGGAGGAGCTTGGATTTTGGATTCGAATTTGAGGCTGCAAGAGTGTGCTCCCCATTGGGTCGTTGAGATTGGATTGGTTGGAAGTGTAGTTGATGGTAGGAATCTCATAGGTTCTGTGGTCTTCTGGCTTGATTAGTAGTTGGTGTTGATTGTTGATGGAGAAGCTGGGAAGATAATAGCCGTCTGATGTTGATTTAGTTGATGTTAGTGAGTTCATTCCCTTGAAATCATCATCACCACTATAGTTTCCAGGCTTGTTGGTGATGTTGCTATAAGTAGGATCCATGAGAGGTGGTAGTGAAGAATAATCCTCAATATAGTTCATCTTCATAAGGCCAGGAATTGGGGTCCTTTTAACATCTGTGATCTTGTGGGAAACCCTGGAGACAACCCATTCATCCTGCAAAAAGATCACCAAAAATATAAAATAAAAAAAAAACTGATAGATTCTTGATAATAAATAAAAGAAAAACTATATTATGAAAGAAGCTAAAAAAAAAATTTAAACCTGACTAGCAAGCGTGGAGTGATTAAAGAAACTAAGGGCCGAAAAAGTTTAAATACTCACTTCTTGAGTGTCTGGGGAAGGGAATACTATAGGCAGTCTTTCTCTTACTTTTTGGGGAGAGACTGATTCGAACCCGCGACCTGACACACCACGGCAAGCAAGCTTACCGCTGTGTCAAGCCGGCCCTTCTTATTAAAGAAACTAAATGAAATAAATTTTCTAACACCCAAAAAAAAAAACACACTTTCTAGGAAATAGAAATAAAAGGGGTTTATTTCACACCTTTGCTTTCTTAGGGAGGTTGTAACTTGCAAATTTGTCATCCAATCTGAATTCATGCAAGACCCAATTGGTCTTCTCTGCCTTTGGAGCTATCCCTCTATAGAACACAAGGGTCTTCTTCATACCAACAAGGTTGCCCTTCCCTTTGTAAATTTCCTTATCTTTTGTGGCCTTCCAGTACCCGGATTCTGTTACCCGATACTTTCTCATTTTCTTCTTTTGACAGAAGAAGTACCATTCTGTCTCCCCCATCTTGGCTTTCTCTGCGGAAGAATCATTTCATTAGGCTAAAATTTATAAGAATATTAATTCAAACCAATCAATAATGAATATTGTTAGAGAATAATATAAAGTATTAAAAAGACTATCACCTAACACCTTAAGATTTTGGGTTGAGATGGTTCTTAACATGGTATCAAAGGTTCAGGGTCCATGAGGTCACATATTCGATTCTTACCGCCTCCGCTTTCAGTGGAATTAAGAAAAAACAGCAGATTAAAAAAATGGACTTGTGTCGTATCACACTTCAAGCCAAAAAAACTCTTGCTGTTTTAGGCCCATGACGTTATTTACAAATATTCAAATTACAAACAGAAAGAATCATGAGAGTGAGAAATTTACTTGGTAAATCCCAAGGTTCACACATGTACAAATCTGCCTCTCCAATAGCAATTGCACTGAAATGCTATTCTTCACCTTCTCAGTCAGATAATAAGTGATGATCTCTTCATCCGTGGGGTGGAACCGGAAACGGAAACCCGGAGGCAAATACAGAGACTCTTCACCTTTGTTCCCCTGATCCACTGGCTCTTCCATAAAAGAAACCACGATCAAATATATGGATTTGAAGTATTCAAATATATTCAGAAGATGAATATCTCACCCCAAACAAAAAAAGAAAACAATAGGAACGAGAGAGTGAAAGAAGAAGAAGAAGAAATGGAAGATGGTGGGCTTAAATAAAGGGAGCGTACGCACACGACAGAACACACGCAAATGTGGCTAGTTATGCTACTTCTATTGCTATTGTTGGTTGCTTAGTTAACTTTTATTTTTTGTGTACAAACACCCTCATCTTTACGTGTGTGGTGGTTGTTTCAGTTGCTAGCTATCTTGGCTCAGCTGCTTTCATATAAGTACTCGTTTGTTACCTAACTTCATTGAAAAATTAAGGGAAAAAATGTTTATCCTTCTAAATCACACAATTTATATCCTTTCATTCACACAAAGAGGTGTGACCCACACCTTTATTTTTTTTGTCAACTCTTTCTCCCCCTTTATCTGCCTTGGCTCAGCGGTAAGCTTGCTTGCCGTGGTGTGTCAGGTCGCAGGTTCGAATCAGTCTCTCTGCAAAAAGCAAGGCTGCCTAGAGTATTTCCTTCCCCAGACACTCACGAAGTGGGTATTTGAACTGGGCCGACCCTTTCTTTCTCCTCCTTTATCTATCTCTTTCTCTCACTTAAAATGACACAACTTTACATCCTTTAAAATGACACACACTTTACCCAAAAATTAAACCAATAATATATGGAGTGGTATCTACTGCCTCTATGATTGGCTAGCTGTTAAAAAAAAGGGTAAAAACGCGAATATTTTCCAATTTGATTTTAATAAAAGGTGTTGAAATATTTGTCCTTCCGATATCACAACTAGCCAAATATTAACCTAAAGGTTAATATTATAAATCAAGGAGAGAATTGATGAATCTGTCTTACACCCAAAGTTAGATTTAATATATGCATTTTATAATTAAAAACCGATAGCTGATTTTGTTGGTTTGGGAGAAAGCAATGTGAGTCATTATCATTGATAAATATTTAATTTCACCACATGATATTGTATATACATGAATAGGATGTACTAGCCAGTAAACAGATAGGGCTGAATATTGACACTATTCTGCAGCTTCCTTGAAATTTCTAAACTAAATTTGCAAGAGAAAATGGACAACTAATTAGGATGATATATATGGAGCAAAGTGCACCATCGGTGTTAATATTAATAACGAGAGATCAAAACTCATAAAACCCTCACTTTTAAAGGAAATTAATGAAGGTGACTATGGCTAGTTAATCATCTTTAATCATTGGAAAAAGTCAACACGATAACTGCTATAGTAAATTGGCTAATTTGGTGAGCTATAGCTGCCGTTGTTATTTAATTATTAAAGAGGAAAAATAAAACAAAAATAACGCGTCGCAATAACAAGACCGACGGTTAGAACTTAGAAGTGAAAAATTCCGGCGCCGACATTGAAAACTAGGTTGTTTTTCGGTGAAGAATACTGTTCCAAATCAACACCGCTCTACCTGCTCATTGTTTGTGTTGTTGAATATTGTTTTATTACAGTTGCATCGGAAGTGGCGCTAATGCCATTTGTTGGGGAAAATTTAATATTTTTAATGCTCCCTCTCACAATATTAATTTTCTCTTTCCTTTTTTATCCCTATTATTTTTCCATTTTTCTCATTTTACCCTCTTATTTACACTAAGGGACCACCTAACAATGGTGGTCCCGGTTCACTTTAAATATCCTTCATTTGTTGATGCAAGACCGATTCACCAGATTAACCGACTACCGAGTCCCACTAGGATTTATTATTGCATAAATAATTCTATATAATGAAAGGGTAATTTTACGTGTTATTAATTTTTTAATATTGCTCATATACTATTCATTTTTAATCCTAGTTAGTTAAAATATACAGTCACGCGACGCGTAATGAGTTGGAAAATCATTTCCTTCGGTTTGCATGTTAATTAATGATTTTAATTTAATTAATCATGTTGACTTCTTTGAGTGACGACGGCACAGATTTATTTCTCATGTATTGTAACCCGGGAGATATGGGATATAGAGGAAGAAGGAAGAGAGTGAGAGATAATTTGTAGTGGCCCTGTGTGTACGGAAAACTGTCTTGTGAATGTTAGGGGAATGCATGCGTATTTAGTGAAAATGGTAGGGATAAGGAACTTGTCTCGAGAAAATAGTTGCCCCACGTAATTCATCAATTAATTCATCAATGGTAGGAATAAGGAACTTGTCTTTAATAGTGATGGCGTTCAATGCTCGGTAGTCAAAATAAAATCTCTATGTACCATCTTTCTTTATGAGAATTGGTGAGCTATACTCAGATTAGTTGTGTCGAATTGACCCAGCAGTTAACATTTTCGAAATCACCTTCTCAATCTCATTCGTTTGGTAGTGAGGGTAACAATAAGGCCGCACTTGCACTGGCTTAGCATATTGGACCAAGGAAATGCGGTGATTAAAATTGTGATCAGGGGGTAATGTAGTAGGCACAATAAATACATAAGCAAAACTGTGCAGCAATGTGGAATATACTCAGATTACACTTAACAGCTCCATACCATTTCAACAAATAACACATGAAAATCACATCATGCATATAAATCATCCCCCATTGGACATGGTGGAACCAATAATGGCAAAGCCGAGGACACGAAAGCTTACATTGCAAGCTAACAATCCTATGCCAAGAGTCCAATCAATGCTCAAAGCCCAAACACAGCAGACTCACAATCTATTTTGGGACCAGCAATCATATTAATAACCATAACTCATAAGCATGAACATAAAGACTACGTTTTCCTTTTACGATTTACGTCTTAAGGCTTCCCACAAAGCCACAAGCTCTTAATCCCTTGACTCTGACTTAGTTAAGTTATTATAGAATTTCAACTTCATCAAAATAGAGTCCACAAACCCATAACTCATTTCTATAAGAACAGTATCTTACTGTTCCTCGAAAACCCGGAATATCCAGATATATGTCGGGGTCATATCCGGATTTCAATATCCGAATATGCATATCCAGATATTCATATTTGGATACCACAGAATCCCATATCCAGATATCAATATCCGGATATTTCCAACCCAATATATGGATATTTCCCGACAGAACTTGGATTCTGCATTTCGCGAAATATCAATCCAAAGGTCCATCTTTTACCGATTACAGAAGCTTACTCATGCATTTCTAGGTGTGTTTAACATTACCCAACGTTAGGTTATCATCTTACTTCATTACATGCATCAAGGTTACATTTTTAATCACTTAAACTCATGATCAAAGGTTGTAAGGCTTACCAAAGCTTAAAACAGAATCAAATGGTGCTCTTGGAGCTCTCTGCTCAGTGTCCTTTAAGTACTGACTTTAAGGAGCCACGAAAATGCAACACAAGGTGGGTCCTTTACACTCAAAGGTGGCTTCTTGAAGCCTTAGTTGCCATGACAATAGCCTCAACCAACCCAACTCTCAAACTCAGCCCAAACACCCCACACACAGCAGCTGAGAATCCTAGAATGAAATCCTCACTCACCCACAATGATGTCTTTCACTCACACCAAGTGTTTAAGTGAAGAAATGAGATAGAAAGGTGGGTTCTTGCAAGTTTTTCTATGGAGAATGGAGGTGGAAAGGTGAGGAGAAGGTGGCAGCAGCCAATGACTAGCAAAACTCGCGTAGAAGCACTAAGGAATGACCTAGAAATTTGTGCCAAGGCCTTATATAGTCTCATTAACTTTTAATCGCGTTGTATTAGCGTTAATAGCTACGCTTAGCATTTTAATCCCAAACTTAAGATTCTGAACCTACTCATTTTTTTACGATTTGTCATATTTTTATTTTATTTTTCGTAGCACCTTTTCGGTATGCGTTTTTCCAAAGCCAGTATCAGTTATGGCACTATTTCTCATTATTTTGACCTGCAACTTGTTTTACTAGTCCTATATAATATTTTAGGAAAATTCATGCACTTATTATAGTTTTCCGGGATACTTCATCGGTACGCATTTATACCGGGTAGCAGAACCGGTATCTGCGCTTTTCGTCAGAAAAGCGACTTTCAGCATTAATACTCACTTACTATAATTATTAAAGCCTCATAATAATTATTAGGGAAAATTATGGAATTATTTCCTAATTCTCACATTTAATTATTTAATTACCTTAATTAACGGTGCGGATTCTTATATCTGTCGTCGTGGACCTCTTTCAGATTTTGTAGGAATTAATTTTTAAGTGACTTGTCTGAATAAAATGATGAATGTTATTCCAGATTAAGGTGTCAATCTAAAAATAACAAAACTTATGAAAATGTTCCTAGAATACATTAGATTCAATACTAATCTACACATCTAAATTTCGGTGAAATTCTCCAACTACAACGGAGGTAGTTGGAGGTCTCACATTATTTGGACACATCATGATCTAAAACTAAACATGTAGGCAGACACCAGCGATGAAGGGAAAATAAAAGGTATGGCGTAAAGGAAGAGAAAAATGGGAGGAGAGAGAAATGGTGTCAGAGGAAGTGAGGAGAGAGAAAGGGAAAAAGTTTTATTTTATTTTGCAAATATGGACCGTTAAAATAGATTGTAACCGAACGGTAATGAAAGAAGTTGGCAAAGCTAGGCAAAATGGGGTAGGCAGAATAACCTATCCCATATATATATATATATATATATATATATATATATATATATATATATATGTGTGTGTCTAAAATCATTTCTACAGCCGTTTTACGTACAACAACGACAGGTGTATGTTTATGATTCTCCACATTTAATGTTTTTATCTTTTATATGGTTATGATTCCCCGCATTTAATGTTTTCACACACACATATATATATTCGGGTTAACCGATCTGACCAGTGATCCAGTACCCCAATCGGGTTGATGCCTTGTTCGGGTTTAATAAAATTTGTTTTTTTTTTCTTATGTCAATTGTAAAATTTAATAAGTGTTGTGACGAGTCTTTATTTTTGTAAAACGGTCTCTTTATTAGTTATTATTGATGATGTAATGAGTTTTTATTAGGATAATGTTTCTTGGGGCGATGTATCATGTGTCTTCTCATTATTGTCTTTCCATTTTTATACTACCAATAATAGGCTTATGTCATTGCTTTATGAAATTGAACAATATTCCCTTTTTAACCGGACATACCTTGGAACCAGTAAGGACATACCAATCCCAGATTGAATGAAATAATGAACAACGATTAAGAGAGAAAATTGTTAAAAAGTCCATATGAATGTGTACAACTCATGAGAGAAAAAGTTTAGAGATGGGTATACGAACTTGAGTTCATGGATTAGCCTGCGTGCAATATGATCCCATTTATCTTATATATACTTCAAAACTCTTTGAAAGTGAGTTTATGAGCTGGTCCGTTTATGCAGTAAGTTAAATGGGCTGGGGTATGTATCCTATATATATACTTCAAAACTCTTTAAGGTTTTGTTTTCATCTGCCTTTAAAAATTCCGGCCCACACCCACGAACGATGCTGACAAGCATTGGTTGTCATTTAACGAGCCACCCACATATAGCTACTATGATAATCACAATTTTTTATTTATTATTTTTTTTGGACCACATCTTCTGAAAGCTGATCTTTGAAACGATTAGTTTTGTTGGTTTACCAAATTAAAACTAACGAATCAAATACTTCCAGATAGTGTTACATATTTTCAATATGACCAACAATTTGCAATGACATAATGTGTTTGATAATGATATTTTGCCCACCCTTACCTACAAATGAGATGGACACACAGATTGTAATAAAATAACAGGTTATATTCTTCCCCTTGTATAACTGATATTGGAAAGTTTTGTGGGTTTACCAACTTAAAACTAATGAATCAAATACTTCTGGATAATGCTTAGTTATTGGCAATAAGATCAACAACTTACAATAAAACTACTTGTTAGATAATTTTATTCTGCCCGCAGATAGATTACAATAATATATGCTTTTTTAAACATATATTACATCTATAGCTATTATTCAATCCACTCACACGTGAGATAACGTGATTTCTAATCCTTAATTTGAGTATAGTCAAATTAGTCTCTGAGCTAAAGTTCCCTATATGTGCAATGAATCAAATTAGTCTTTGTATCAAATGGTATTTATGGTAGTAGTCAATGTTAAATGTTAATTGAAATGTGGGCATTAGTTAATGTTAATAGAAATGTAGATGAGCACGTTAAGTACCCCGTTAGTTGCACATGTGACAAGCAATTTTTTTCTTGTTCCCACATCACACCCGTTTTGGTGTTAATTCCATTTCAAGTCACTTGAAAACTCCATACCAACCACTGACTTGGAAACTTTTAAAATGTATGAGACTCTGCTGAATTTTTAAAATTTGCCATATCCCATTTGCCGAAAATCAGCCACTTCAAACTTTAGGCTAAAACCAAGCACAAAAAAGGGAGTTTTTCAAATCAAGTAATCACGTGAACAAAGGCAAAGCTCCCTTTCCCCGTAATATAGAGATTCTATAAGTGCAATCCTTCACACACACACACACACACACACAAATTAATAAATGGCATAAGAAGAAACAAGACATCATTGCGTAGAGAATAGCCAAGAAGAGAAATAGTATCATATTTCATAAATAACTCATTACAAGAAAACCTTTTAAAAAAAATTATCTAAAGGGTGAATTCAATACAGAAGCTTATTAAGTAAACGTATGATTTTATATAATATATTTATTACATTCCCTTTCACGAATAATTTTGATGGATTAAAGCATGGACAACACCAAGAGATCATTTTTAAGTTTTGAAACAAGGATTTTATATTTTATTTTTTTTAATTCAGGCTCACCACTCGTAAGAGCTATTTTTATTTTTAGAATCTGAAACATAAAAATTATATTTTTCATAATTTTCATAAAGGCGGGGGAATCAAACTCTAAACCCCTTGGATAATAGAAGTTCTTATAGCATGTAAAATGTCAATTCACTTCAAAATTTTAAATCATTAAGTAAAGAGAATATTAACGGTTTTATATATGAGAAAAGTATTTCTCCGGCCAATGGAGATAATTTTATCTCCAATGAGCTCAAAACGACGTCATTTTGTGGTTATATGACTAAAAAATTATAATGATAAAGACTAATATAACCCTGCAATATATTAAAATTACAAAAACACGATTTCCGTCCCAAAATGATATTGTTTTGGACTCACCGGAGATAACTTATCTCCATTGACTGAAGAAATCCTTTACCCTATATATATATATATATATATATATATATATATATATATATATATATATATATATATATATATATATATATATATGAGTTAGGATCCTTTGACACCAGTGTCAAATTTGAAATTTTACACCTGGTCTGAGAGCCATTGAATCATAAAAAATCAATGACTCTGATTTGTAAGCATGTGACAACATTGATCTTTTTTTATCCAATGACTCTCAGATAAGGTGTCAAATTTTAAATTTGACACTGGTGTCAAAGGTATATATATATATATATATATATATATATATATATATATATATATATATATATATATATAAACCCATATCTTCTTTTGTACCTAAATTCCAAAACCGAGCAATTTGCAATACTAAGAGTTGTTTGAACAAAATATGAAGTCAAGAGAGTTGGTGCATAAGAGAAATTTAAAGGCTTAATACTGGATCCGCTCTGAATTGAACTAGTCGTGAAATAATAAACCGGCAAAATATTTAAAAAACAAAAAAAAAAAGAGTTATCCGGGAAAAGCAATGCATGTGACACTTGTAGGAATAGTAGTGGTAGGACTCCCAATGGCCAGCATTATTCACAAAATCTGAGTTCCTCTCACTCTATGCAACAAAAGGTAGTGCTAATTTGAAGCTTACTTGTAGTGCGACTGCCACACACTCTTAAACTCCAAAGCGGCAATGCAAGATTGACACAAAATTAAAGGTTTTGAGCATTTGAAGATGATATCATGTGTTCGATCATTTTCAATATTATTTTTAGAAAGAGTTTAAAACCTTAATACCGGAACCCGCTCTAAATAGGACTAGTTGCGAAGCTATAAATCGATTGAAATATCTTCCGAAAAAAAAAAATTAAAGGCCAACAGTGGCGGGAAGAAGGGTCAAATAAGAAAGAAATTTTGATGTCAAAGACCAAGACACAAGGGATGTGTCTCCATTATTTCAAACAACCGCAGCACTCCCAAATCTAAAGCTGAAACCTTTGCTTGGATGATCCTTTTCTCTTTAACAAATTGTTTTGGTAACAACAAAGAAAGAAAATTATGAAAAAGAAATCACAAGATTTGCTAAGAGAGGAAGAGGGGTGAACGAAATTGCTCACCACATATAGTGCGTTTGAGAATTAACACCAAAATGGCGCCGCTTGAGAGGAGGAAGAAAATTACTTTCTGTGTTTAGTTTAAGCGGGGACTATTTTTGGCTAACTTGCACATTCAAGTATTTTGAGAGTGATTTTCATGTTATAGAAACTAATATGGCCGATTTAATATCCATGGAAGATTAAGTGTACTATTTACTCCCTCTATTCGTCCAAGCTTAAAAAATTAATCAACTAATAACCATTGATTCAAGGAACTTGTTTCCCTTTATTAAAAGTCTGAAATTTAAATCCTAGGAATGGGAAAAAATAATTCTGGAAGAAAAATCCCAATGAGTCTGACGGTGCTCAAAAAAGAAAAAAGAAAAGAAAAAAAACCCAATTCGACTAATGAATGAATCCAATGGGAAAAAAATAAAAAATTGAACCACGTACCAAAAGCTAAACACAAAATCCAATTATTATTATCCCGTTAGACAAATATTACAATTGGAAATTTTGAATTATATCTGGTATCCATAAATTTATTAAAATTATTCAAAATTTTCCAGTTAAAATTATATGACTAGGCACTCTTTCGTAAAAATTTTGCAAAGTAATCACCAAATTTGTTTTAACACTAACATTTGCACACTAATTTTATTACATTACTTTTATATTATTTAATGTGTAACAAAACATGAACAATATTTTTTAATAGGGGAAGGATATTGTAACAACCAAGTTTGTGTTACTACCAGTCAATCTCACCGTTAGATCGCTTATGTTGATCCAACGGTTATATTTATTTTCATCTTTGTATGGTTATGATTCCCCAAATTTAATATTTTATATTTATTTTCACTTTTGTATGATCATGATTTCCCATATTTAATGCTTGTACTTTAAATTTGGGGAATCATGACCATACAAAGATGAAAATAAATATAACCGTTAAATCAACATAAGCGATCTAACGGTGAGATTGACTGGTAGTAACATGGTAACACAAACTTGGTTGTTACAATATCCTTCCCCTTTTTAATATACTCTCTATATACGTTCTTTTTGCAAAAGCGAAAGAGATAAAATATGAAAGATCTCAACTAATTTAGCTAGAAAAGCCACAAGATACTCTCATTCTCATACTAGGTAGGGTCAGAGTTATAACCTCCACAAAACAAAACAAAACAAAACGCAAGGGCAAAAATGACGTAATTGCAATTCAGGGACAAAATATGGAAGATTCAAAATAGGTAATTTCAGGGGAAAGCCAGTGAACAATTATCTTAATGCGTAACCTAATATACAGGAAATTTATGATATGGAAAATGAAACATTGAAACCACATGCTAGTTAAATAGTGATAGTCTGATAGATATAACAACAACAGTGATGGTTCACACTGAATGACATTAAGATATAAGGTGACACATAACTGTATACCATTATATGGCAATCAGCACCTTGCATACAAGTATGTAGTAGATAAACACACTTATTCTATTCAATAATCTACAGCTGGTTGTCTGGTACCAGTAACTGCATCTTCAGAAGCACTAATAGTAGAAACCATTTATACTCTGAAACACACCAATATAATAAACATACACGCACAAACCAGTCAAACAGAAGAGCTAAAACTTAAAGATAACGCATCTTCAGAGCCACTAACAGTTCTGTCAATTGTAATCCTGCATTTAGCATCATTGTAAAGGAGAATCAGTTACAATTTTTCTTTCTTAAAAAAAAGAAAAAAAAAATAATAACTGGGGAGAAATGATTTTGTCAATTCTTGAAGGCATATTTAGCAACAAAAAAGGATCTCAACTATTTCTTATTTAGATTATAAGCTAACAAGTAAAATACTTTAGCTTTTAAGTAGATAGTAGAATTTTTGAATCATTAGAAGCTAACTTAAGTATGTCACAACAAATAAAGGGAATCCATTATTCAACTGGTAAATCACAATAAACTTGATGACAAACACAGCATCCATCCGAATTTCTCACAAAAAGAATTAGTCGTTAGATAATGAAATTTTTAAAATCACCAGGCATTAGGCATCTCAAAGAGGAAGAACAAGCATAATACAGATTTGCTATGGATTGAAAACTTACAGTAGGGTAAGATCTTCCATCGCTGGTTTTCACCTTTGTTCCACTCCCAGAGGACTACAGTAGTGCCATCGTGCACACCTCCAGAGTTCTTATCACCATGATAAGCATCCATATTAAGTTGAATATTATTGACCATCCTTATAGCTCTGTGGCCATCACCCAGGTCCTTGCTCTCAGTCCACAGAATAGACTCATCAAGATAGTCTGGATTGTAAGGTAGCAGCCGAACCTACATAAGAATTATGAAAATTCTCATGTAAATAAGAAATTATCAAAAGGGGAGAAAGGAAGAGAGGGGAGGAAAGATGATATTATATAACATTGCTATGATCGCCCAACCAAAGGATCGCCCCTTCTATCAAATGGTTTCTACCCATGAAACAAAGTACAGGGAAACACTAACACGCAACTGACAACCAATGCAACTAAACTAGACCATAAAATTCCAGAATCCATAACCATATCCAAAGCAAACCATTATAAGATCAAATTGTCAAATTATAAAACAAAGGAAAGAGTTAATGTTACACATTAACTTTACAAAAAGTTGAAGGGTTGGGGAGGTTGTCCCCATTCCAGGGTAAAAACAGGCCACATGCCTTATTGAGCACTTATAGTGAAGATGACCTATTAAAAAAAAGTCCACTACTAGGAATTGAACCCGAGAACGTTTTACTGTTACACCAAGTTACACTTGTATTTCACTGAAGTTTGAACTCCCTTCTTATTTATTTTGGTAAAAAGGAAATAGTAAAACTAATAAAGGGTTATCTCAGACTCAACTGGCTGCAGTCTTCCCAATTTAACCATAAAGCTCATGCAACTTTGTATTATAAGCATAAAGCTCCAAGAAAATCATTATTAAGCCATTGAGAAAAGACCTTCAAAGTAGACTTTACCATTTGATTTTATTTGAAAACAGTAAAGCTAGCACAGTCATCCTGTTATAAGGTGCATGCTGAAGTAACAGAACATCAAGATTACAGATTGGCAGCCACTTGTTGTAACAGACAACAAATTCCAATTCTATCATATTTCACCTACAGAGAGTTCAAAAACTAGCAGAAAAATATAACACCCTATGTTGCCTTCATGTTTAAAGTAAATCCATTTGCCAAAGTCACAGTACCTTCCGTTCCATATCATTCCTTAACTATTAGGATCTCATTCAAACAACTCACAATACTAAGGATGACAATCACTACATCAATAATATACGCATTTGTTGCAGATGCAAACTCAAAGGAAAAAGGGAAAAACTTTGCAATGAAATCTGAGTGTAAGTAAAACTTGAGAAAGCTATCTTACTGGATGAGTGGCACCAATGGAATGCTTAATGGCCTCACCGGTGGCCTTGTTGACCAAAGCAAAAGCAGGACACCCCTCTTTATCCTTCACCCTGGTGCTGAACTTCTCATCCTTGTACCAATGCTACAAAATCAAAATAAAAAAAAATAAAAATTGAACCCCAAATGAAAAAGATCAAATTTTGAAATCTTGGGTCAATTAAAGTCATCACCTGGTACTCATTGCTGGGGTTGGATGGTGTAAGAATGACATTCCCATGGCGAATGGTAAGACAGTAATTTGGTGATGCCTTGGTGACAACCCTGAAAGTGGGTTTGGTGGAGAGATTAGAGTGAACCTCATGGCTGACATGGTGAACGTTGGTGGGAACATGGGTGCGTTGGGGATGGGGATGGTGGGTCTCGTGAGAAACATGGTGCACAGTAGCGTTGGGAAATGGAGGGGAGTAATCAGCTACAGCTGGTCCTGATGGGTGACCATGGTTGAAGGGGCGATCAGATTCATGGTGATAGGAAGGAACATGAGGAGGTTGAGGTGGAGGAGGAGGAGAGTAATTGAAGTCATGGGACACGTGTCCTGATGTGACATGAGATGTGTGGTATACATGGGTCTCTGGCTGATGTGGATGTGGTGGTGGTGGTGGTGGCTCAGCTACACCGAAGAAGGGTGGTTGTGGTGGTGGAGGGTTGTCAAAGGAAGAGAAGGCGTTGACTGGTGGAGGGTAAATACGAGGTTCTCTATCATCATCATCATCATCCCTCCTATGATGGTGGGTGTGGGTAACGTTAGAGCCATGGCCATGGTTGAAGGGAAATTCCATGGTTGATCTGTTTTCTCAGAAACACAAGAGAAGACAAAGTGTGGTGCTTACTGGTTAAGTAACTTTGGCTTGATATAATTGAGGTTGTAATAAATAATAACAATGTGCCAGATAGCGACGTCTGGGTCCACGCCAACACTTGGCGCGGGTTTCGTCGCGAGGAGCGGGTTTTATTTATTTATTTATTTATTTATGAGTAAACATTCTTTATTATCCCTATCAATATACACAAAATTCTTTTTAGTCCCTGCCAATAAAAAATGATCAAATTAGTCCCTAAAATGATTAAAAAAATATCAAGAAGTACTTATTACAATTGACAGAATGACTAACGTGGTCCTTTTTTCATAATTTTAGAGATCAATTTGATCTTTTTTATTATCAGAGAATAAAAAAGATTTCATAGATAATTTCAGGAATCAAAAGGTTTATTTATTTCAAGTTAACGTTACTTGAGAAAAATGAAAAAATAAAATAAAAAATTATCTTTCTTTGTTTCAAGGATTTATGCCAAATAGTATCTAAAAGATCCTGCTCGGGAAATGGTGTTGAATTTTTTATAAAATAGTTTAGGAATAAATATGTCATTCAAGTGACATAAGCGATCGTGATAACGTGTCCTGCATTTTAAACTGGGTAATGTTAGAAATTTCTGAAGCGATTTAGGTATTATTTTTTTTTATAAATAATATCAGTAATTAGATCAATTCCGAAAATAAAGAGAATTAAAATATATTTATCATCATTGCCATTTAATTATTCAAAGTTGAGTTTTTATGGTGCTTTCCAACGGTGATGGAGCCAAAAAATTTGATGGAAGGGGGCGAAAATAAAAGATTGACAAGATTTGGATGATGAAATTGGCCAAAATAATTGACTTTGGACTGAAAATACATAAACTTATGATAGAATTTAATTATTTTAAATTAAAAAATATTAGATTTTGAATACAACCTACCAGCCACTCTTTTATGGCCTTGAAAACCTTCAGGAATGTTTATACCTCGTTGAGAAAATTGGTGGAACAACCTCTCGTAGTTCTTTTATTAGTTTAGCAAATATGGATAACATAAGTTTTAAACAGTTGGCTACACCTAATGTTGATATTTATTATTATGTATTTGTTATCCTGATTTAGATGTTATTTTTGAACTCAAATTTGGTTTAATCCATTTGCTGCCAAAGTTTTTTGGTCTTGCAAGTGAGGATCCTCATAAGTATATGAAGGAGTTTCATGTGTTATGTAATACAATGAGGCCACAATGAGTTAATGAGAAGCAAATAAAGCTGAGAGATTTTCCTTTCTATATGGATTGTGAAGCTATGGATTGGTTGTATTACCTGTAATCATCATCTATTGGAAACTGGAATGATATAGCAAAACTCTTCATGGAGAAATTTTTTCCTTCCTTAAGAGCCACTTTGATCAGAAAGAAGATAAGTGACATAAGATAAGTAAATGGGGAGAGCCTGCATGAATATTGGGAGAGGTTCAAGAGGCTTTGTGCAAGCTGTCCATATCACCAGACTCCATATCAACTTCTAATTGTATACTTCTATGAAGGGATAAATGGACAGGATTTTAATAGATGCAGTTAGTGGTGGAGTTCTAGTCAACAAGACACCTACTACAGCCAAAGAATTGATAGCAGACATGGCAGCCAATGCTCAGTAGTTTGGCACCATAACGAATAGTAGTGTGGTGTTCCAAGTGCAAACGCCTTCATTCAAGTCTTCAACATTACCAGCAGTAGTGTCAAACACGAATAATCAGAGAATAGAAAACAAGCTTGATGAGTTGGCTTCACTGGTGAGACAATTGGCAGTAACACAGATAGTACAGCCTTTTTCCACTCCATAGATGAGCAACCCGTGCGGCATCTATTGCAATCCTCTCTCATCCTTGTTACTTATTTTTTGTTTTGGTATTGCAGAATACTGAAATTAAAGTGCTAGTTGATTCAGGGAGCACTCACAATTTCATCCAAAGGCAAATCATGGTAAAGCTTGCACTTCATATGGTCCATACCCACAAGATACATGTGTTCCTTGGTAATGATGAGTTCTTGGTTTTAAAAAAGAAATGTTTAAAAGTACCTGTTGACTTACAAGGTCATTGTTTTCTCATAGACTTGTGGGTGATAGAGTTGTCTTACTTAGGCATTGTGCTTGGCATGCCATGGTTGAAAACTCTAGGAAAAGTAACTCAAGATTATCTGAGTATGTCGGTGGAGTTTTTACGGCAAGGTAGAAAGGTGAAATACATCGAGGAGGGATGTTAAGCAATCAAAATGAACCAAAAGTTGCAAGCACGTAGATGCCTTGATAAGTTTATTGCAGGGAAAATAGAATGGAGGGTGAACAAAAATGGATGTCGTTGTTGCTGACATCCTAGCTTTGAAAGACAAGGTGCATCCGCTTCTATGGCCGATATTGGTTCAATACCACGAAATCTTATATTACCTCAAGGGCTTCAACCCTTTAGAGATATGAACCATTTGATCCATTTAGTTGAAGGAGCCAAACCGGTGAACGTCAAGCCATATAGCTATGTCCAGTTATTTAAAAGAGAGTGGGTGATATTAGAGGTTTGAACCCGTGTATAAAATAGATGAGATTAATATTCATAAACACAGTGCAAAGTATAAAATAAGGAACAGACTTACAGTATGTTAGATTAGAGAACAAAATGAATAATGTATGTAGGATAGTGTAAGAAATCTGAGCCCACAGAATGTGTCTCCTTAAGATAATTTGCCCCCTCACCGATGCCGAAGGTTGATGGACACTTGTCTCCTGTGATAGAATGGATTGCGTCTGAAGATTGGTGGCACTACCAGTCAATAGCCCGAACGAACACAATAAGACGCCAGAGGAATTACACCGAAAAATGGAAGGAAGTATGCAAAACCGGATGAAAGAAACAATCCGGCTGAGTAACAATGAAGAAAATTGATTTATTTTTTATGAAGGGGTCAGGGTCTATATGTAGAAAACGCAAGGTCACGATTCAAAAGGCACCTATTCGACGACAAAATAACACATTCGTTGGACATGAAAAGACATATTCATTTGACACGAAAATACACTCATTCAAGGATGAAACAACATATCTATTAGGATAAAAAAATATATCTGTTTGTTGATGAAAAGACACATTTTCACTACCAAACTTATTATTCATAACTTCTAGGATTTAGACCCAAAATCCAACATGTCCATCATCAGAAATCGGAAATTGATAAGCAGGTATATGATTTGTTGACTGCGGGCTTTATTTAGCACTTGCAAAGTCCCTTCTCGTCCTCGGTTTTGTTGGTTCATAAACAAGATAATGCTTGGAGACTTTGTATAGACTACAGAACGTTAAATGCTGTAATTATTAAGGATCGTTTTCCAATCCCAGTAATTGATGAATTATTGGATGAGCTAGGAGATCAATAATATTTACAAAGCGGGATTTAGGATACCATCAAATTCGAATGCAACCGTTATAAATTGAGAAGACAACTTTCAAAACAAGATGCATTTATTGAAGAAGGAAGTTGTTACAGGTAAAATGTTATATCGAATTTTTTAATATAATATTAATAAATGTGAGATTTTATATTATTTACATAATTTACGTAATATGTATATTGATAATTTAAGAATTTTTTATTTTACTTTATATTTATAAAATATCAAAAAAGTTATTACCAATAAACCCTGTATTTATATCTCAAATGTTAACTATTAAATTGAAAATTAAAAAAATTTAATATTTTAATAACCGAAAAAATATTTAAATCTTTCGTCTTTAAGTAAATAAATAATTATTAAAAAAATTCATGATAAGGATATAAAATTATTCTATACACAACTAACTTTACTTACACATACACTTTCAGTTTTCACGTTCTGTTACACAAGTTGTGGAGAACACTCTTGTCCAATTGATTTTTTATTTTTTTTAATAGTCTAAGTGTACAGTGCGCATACATTATCTCTTTAATCTGTGCTTGTATATTTTTCTTTAAAAAAGGGTAAAAAAAATAATCATGAGCATTTGGTTATAAGTGTTGAGGGATCCAAGTATGAATAATTGAGTGAAAAAATTTTATATTGGTTAAAAATGGACTAAGTGAGCACATATAAGGTGGAAGGACTCATGCACCTAATATCTTAAGGTTTTAGATTTGATTAGAGAGTTCCAAGCCCATTTAATGCCATTGGTTACTTGACCCATGATTGGCGGTCTCTCCCCCCATGAGCTCCTCCTGCACGGCCAAAAAATTAATTTGAGCTAATGGTGGATTGGCCTGTAATGATCCGAGTATGTCTTGATGTGGGAAGCCAAGGAGTTGATGAGTGTAGTCAAGTTTTGATGAGAAGCCAAGCATTGATGAATCCATGAATACCAGAAGAAACTTCTCCTAAGAGGAAAAGAATGTGGACCTAGGACTCACATGTGACGGGGAGATGTTGAGGAATTCAAATGTAAATGATTAAATGAAAAAGTCCTATATTGATTAAAAATAAATTAAGTGATCAAGTGAAAGGACTGATACACCTAATACCTTGGGATTTTGAATTTGACTATGGTGTTTCAAATCCATGTAATGTTGTTCAGTTAACCCATAATTAACTGTTTCTCTCCACCGTAAGCTCTGCTGTACGGCCAACAATAATTGTATTAAATAAGGAAAATATGAGATACAACAGCAATGAATTAATGATGAGATTTGAGACGCCAACTTGCTCGAGAGTGGAGAGTGAGTGATGCATTATACGTTTTTATGTGCTTCAAAGAATCTCACTCCCATTATCTTTATAGGAAATATTATTCTTGAGGTAATTATCTCATATCGAAAATCCCAATCACTCTTTTTCTTTTTTCTTTTTTTATCCTTTAACGGTAGTTCCCACATAAATCCTCTCTATAGCGATGAGAGAGCTACTCTCATGTAAAATGAGATCCCTATTTTTATTAGATTGTGGATGGATAATGTCACATGTCTTGTCCAGCAAGCAGAACCCTTCCCCTGTCATGTGTCACGACTCACATGCATACCCCACATACTTTATTCCTTACCATTTTGCTTTTGATCTTCGCTCTTATATTGCTTGAGAAAACGTTGGTTATTAGGATAGAATTTTTGGGAATAGTGTTAGACAGATACTTAATGGTTAGGAAGGATAGGCCACTCAATGCACTCCTAACTACATTAATTTAAGCAAAACTCTAATCTTATGTAGACTACATTCAGAACATGGTATTACTGAATCTCAATATGCAACCTGCAATATAACCGAGACACTACCCAACCACAACAATCTGCAGAAGAAAGACAAAATGTAAGAGAATTTGTGAGGTTTTAAAACAAACAACAACTGGTTCAGCTATAAAAGAACAAAAAGGTGATTGTTCAAACGACTAGGCCCACCAGCATATTTGGGTTGGAAGTATAGCGACTTGTATTCCCTCCACTGAGGAGAGCCGGAGGTATTCGGCTACCCAAGTCGGCATGCTGACATTCCTGTCAAACTCTTTATAAAGACTCATTTGTGTCACGTTCTAGCCAATGTGGGACTTATAATGCAAAAGTCAAATGCTTCTGTGGTGCAGTGTAAGTTGGATTGTGGTCTGTTTCAATTTAGTATACTTGATCCTCCCCAACTAGTTTCTCCTTGTTATAGCAGTAACACAGATGCAATTGTTTTCCCTTACAAGTAAATGATCTTGCTTGGTTGTATCCATTTGAGAGTGCAAGAAAAAAAAAAAGGAGTTGTATCGTACATATTCGAGTTTGAAGTAGCAGTTTCTGATTCGAATGGAGTTGAATCAGTTTCTTCACTCTTCAGAATGAATGATTAAAGTTTTTGCGGGATGGTAAGTTGAAATTAAATGGATTAACAAGGTTGAGTTATATTAAATTAATCATTCACTCTTCAGAATGAATGATTAAAGGTCGTCTTCAATTGAAACACAAGGAAGTGGTGGAGATCAAGACGGCGCAAACGGTGGCAATATTTGTGAAGGTAAATGGTTTAGGATTTAGTAATAGGCCAGCATCAGATTTAAGGAAAACTGAAGTCTAAACTCAAAAATGTGTCCACTTGATGTAACAAAAACTAAATGTTGGTCCACTTGGGTTAAGAAGAAATTTTTTGCCAATTAAAATCAGTCCATGATTTGGACCGAATCATCGATAATCAGGTCCATTAATTCACTTTTTTTTTTAACCAGTGACAAAACCTAGCCCAGTGGCATCATATTAGGCCTCACGGCCTTCAATTATCCTCAATACCCGAGCTTTTTTTTTTTTTATTGTTACACTGGTTTTTGGGGCTTCGCCGCCTTGGCTATGTACAGTACGACTGCGTCGGTTACTTAGTATTGACCGGTGAGTCTCCCAGCGAGAATTTTCTGCATACACAAGGTCTCGAACTCGAGTCCTTGCTTAAGCGAACCCAAATACCTTATCCAAATTTTCAAGAGTCAAAGCTCATCGGTATCTCCTATTAGAGAAATTATCACATGCTATTTATTATTTTATTTTATTTTGGGTAAACTCACATGCTATTTATTTAAGTATTATGTAACATGTTACTTATTCTATCAATATTTTGATATTTTAATCTTAATCAATAACAAGACTTACATAACTACACAAATGAGTAATAAATCTCATCATATAATTAAAATATTAAAATGTAAATAAAGAGAATGCAATATCCTAAGTGACGCTCTGATATTATGCAATAATTTCTCCCCTTATCAATTATCATAGCCAAGTGAACTACGGAGTGAACAATGATATCAACCATTGATCGCAATCCAGGGCACCTCCACTTATTAAAATAAATGATGGTAACATAAATGGATTGTATAAGAAATTAAGAATTGATAAACAAATAATTTACTAGACAATAAATAATTATTGGGAAAAAATAATTATTGACTTTAAACTAGTGTTGTAAAACCCGGGTCAACCCGGAACCCGGTGATCCGGTCATTGGACCGATCCGAGTCAAGCATTGGATCGGTCCGGGTGCATCGACCCGGTCAAAACCCGACCAAACCCGGTGACCCGGTCGGGTCATGCATTTTTTTTTAAAAAAAAAAAAACCAAAAAATCAAAATTGTTTTATCTTATCATAAAAAATGTAGAACTCATCGTAAATATTTTTATAATTTTATTGCTAGTATACTCTTACACAATGACCTCAAGTTTCAGTTTCAAATACTGAAATAATTTGTGGAATAATAAATTAAAAAAATGAGACATATGTTATTTTAATATAGTTGAATTTGAAGAATATGAGTTCAATGTCATTAAGAGGTATGTTTATGGGGATTCTGAGTTGCAACTTAAATTGACATAGTAATAGTGTGCATTTTTATTTATTTACGCTTTATATTTTTTAGCTTATTTAGTGAGTCTTGTTTAATTCATTTTAGATATAAAAAATATAATTGAATTTATATGTTCAAATTTACAATTTTTATATATCTCTGTATGTATCCGGGTCAACCGGCCCGACCAATGACCCGCCGGTCTGACCAGTGACCCAGTTCCCCGACCGGGTCGATGCTCGGGGTCGGGTTTAATAACACTGCTTTAAATTGATAATCATAAAATGTTTGTATAAGATTAATCTAAAAACAATATTTTTTTTTTCAATTTCTCAACCGGCTCATCAATTTATGGGAAAAAACAATTTTGTTCAAAACCGTTTAAATAAACTTTTGATTATAATTTTGTTTCTTTGGTATAGAAACCCTAATTACCTTTCTCTAAGCATCTTCACAAGTTTCAGTTACAATTAAAATTCATTATCCCTCCCTAAAGAAATATTTTGTGGTAATCAAATGTAAGTTTTTTCTCCACCTACTTAGCTTGTATTATCAACTAAGCTGCATTCATCTGGTGATTATAATTTATTTTAATTACATAATAAACTAATATTAGCTCAAACTTAATTAATGCAAAAGTTTCAAAATCTAGTACAGAAAAAACGTGTCTTTCCAATTAAAAGGAATATCTTTCTTACTTTCCACATAAAAGGGTGTATATATCTTTCTCTTTTAAAACAAGGCGGGGCATACTTTAATAAAACCAACATTACAAGATTGTAATTTATGGAAAGAGAGAAAGCAATACAAAACATAGAGTGCTGTTAAAGCTTCAACCTCAATGGTTGGTTCACTTTGTCCTTCTTTGCTTGACAAAATATAGCTTGGGCTTGATTTTAATTTTAATTTTTTTTTGAATTTTCAGGGATATTCCCATCCATTTGAATAAAACTAATCAACTTGGGTTTGATTGTAGGACTCTTATGTTGATGAATTATGATCTATAATTAAGTCTTTTGTTAGATGTTTATTAATAACATGTTAGATAATTAACAGTTTATTTTTAAAAAAAGTATTTTATTTTATTGTATTTTTCAAAAACCTGATAAACTATTTTTTTATTTTTTTTTTAAGGCTAATCCAAATAAATTCACGGTTTTTTACATGTACTCAGACAAACGTCCTACACCCCGGGCCCAACTTTCCGGTTTAACTTTGCATGCTTGAACCAAAACAATCTTGAATTGGGCTGATAATCATTTGGGCCAGATATTATTCAGCCATTTTAATTTCGACTAGTAAAACTATTGTGGGTTTATTATTTATTAATCCTATCCAAGTATTTGTTGGGTTAACTGGGTCAATAGCTTATTTAGACTTTAGAGCATTATTGTTAAAAATTAGTGTAAAAATATAAAAAGTTGTGCTTTTATGTTTTTATTGAAGTGATACGTGTTCTGTACCAAAAAAAAAAAAAGTGATATGTGTTAAAATGATAGTGAAAACTCACTCTGATAAAAACTGGTAAAAACTTCCATAAAAATAGTAGAAACACAAGTTTTTTACGTTTTTACTTAAACCAAAAAATTCAACGAGGTCAACATTTAACCCATGATCTGATTTTATTTTGATTTTTTCAAAAAAAAAATAAAAAATCCTATTTCCATTTCTCCCAAATCAAATGTACAATATCTTGTTTTAGCTCGCTGGAAAAAAAAAACCTTGTGGGAGGTCGATGTATTTTCATTTTTGAGTTGTTAAACTTTATTCTTTTGATGTTTCGCATCTTGGTTATAGGAGTTGCTAAACTCTTTTTTATATTTTTGGACTTATGTATTATATAGTTATGTGATTTATATTTTTTAAATATGAAGTTGTTTATTGAATTTTGAGTAGAACTTATGTGATATATTTTATTTTACATCTATATATATATATATATATATATATATATATAATTTTATATCTTGACCTTAAATAATAGAAATTTTATATTTCGTGTCGTTTCTACGATTTATGCTTCTATAATTCCTTTCTGTTTCTACGTATAAACTCGATTTTGACAAAATTGCTTTAGAATGTAACTTGTATGTACATATTGACTAAATATAATGATTCTTTTTGTACGTAAGAAAAAAAGAATGATTCTTTCCTTTTGTGTTTTTCATTTTCGGTGCTACCTTTTTATTTTTTATTTTAATTTCTTCGTCGCAATAAAGAATAATAACAGAATATAGACATTGGAGGGTACTTTATACACAAAAGTTCGCAAGCGTTTTGCATATGACTTGTTGAGACATATAGTCCCACATTAGTTGGATGAATAACTAATGTGGAGTTTATAAGGTCTTAGGCACTCCTACCCTTTAAGCAAATTTTTGGGGTGGTGTATCCCAAGGTTCTTTACATGGTATCAGAGATTTGCCGTTCTCGTGTGAGGGGGCGTGTTGAGATATATAATCCCACAATGGTTGGATGAATAACTAATGTGGCCTTTATAAGGTCTTGGGCGCTCTCACCCTTTGAAAAGAATAAATAGATTAAAAAAATTGAGTTTGGTGAGCACACCAATCATATTGTATTGATGGTTATAGGAGTAATTCATATTTTCTTCCTTCTGATTCGTTGTTGTTAACACATGGGGTCAAAATCCACTCAACAAACTTGAAGATTAATTAATCAAGAACAGTACGTGGGAAACAGTTAGAAGAATACGAATAAGGATTAACCTCATGCAACCTTCTGTGACAAGAAAAATGCTGAAATATATTTTCGTTAAATTAAACAATCTCCTCAATGTGCTAGTTAAAATTGCATTAGTTTTACTGTGTATGCAATAAATGAGTTAAGGCAATTACTTATTCAGTATTTAACTTGCAGAATCTCATTATAATTTTCACGAGTTTATGATTTTGATTCTATAGCATTACTCAAAAATGTTATTTGCTAAATGATTATCTTCTACCTTTTCTCTCTCTCAAATTTTTCTTTTATAATAATTTCACACGAAGAAGTATTTTTTATAATTAAAATTAATTGAAGTAATTTGTTAAGCATAAGTTATACTATAAAACGACATTTTATTTTATATTTTGATAGTATATTTAACTCAAATATATTTCTAAAAAATTGCAATCATCTTAATATTTTTTCTATGTTAATTTCATGTTAAGCCGTATCATTCCCATAGTCTAGTTTTAGCACTGCCACTAAACACAAACTTGTATTTGCGTGTTCAATTAGAGAATATTATATTGAGTAAATTATACTTGATGTATTTCAATATATATATATATAGCAGTGTCAAAACGGGTTAACACGACACGAATTTTTATTCGTGTTAAAATCTTCAACACTGACACAACATGAATTTTTTGCGGGTTGACACGACACGAATAACACGCAAAATAGGGGTCAAAACGGTAATTGACATAAAAAAATTTTAAAAAATGGATCGAAATTAAAAAAATTAAAAAAATAATAATAATAAATTAAAAATAAAATAATTAAAAAAAGTACGGTCAACACGAACACAAATACATCAACACGAACACGACATGAATTTTTTTGTGAGTCAACCCGAACACGAATTTTTGTGTCGTGTCGCGGATCGACCCACGTGTCAAAACTTATATTGGCACCCATATATATGTGTGTGTGAGAAAAACAAGTATCATGTTATAGGAAAATGTATCACTTTCCTACATACACATAAAAGCACATGAGTCCCACTTTTTTTATTTTCTCTCACCACTCTTTTCTCTATGTTTGTGTGTAGGAAAGGAGTATTATTTTCCTACAACATGACAAAAATAATCCATATATATATATATATATATATATATATATATATATATATATATATATATATATATGAAGAAAAAAGGAAATGAAATATGAATTTGTGCACGAACTTAATGATGCGTTGCAAAGTTGGACTTGGCTGGGCATTGCACAATCTAAAAAGGAACCACACAAAGTTGGACTTGGTATCTACAGTTTGGAGCCAGTATTTGTCCAATAGATGTAATTTATATTACTGAATTATTTAATCGATGTTTATTTGTTTATTTATTTATATGTTCAATATGAATGTCATGGTTCAAAACATGTTCAATAATAACGGCCAGAATTATAAAGGTGCACTATTAAAACATACTGAAATGGAATAAGGTTGCAATCCAAATCTAAAAGGAAATTTATAGCTAGCCTTTCCCAGAAAAGAATGAGAAATATCATCACAACCAGAATAATGCCTTATCAACAGAGTATATTATAAAGCTAACCTGCCAACCCCCAATACGTACAAATTAACATTTTGTACACCAATTCTTCCTAATTCGTCATAAAACTTGGAAATTTTGTATTCACAGTTTTCTTGACTCTTGAATGGCGGAATCTTTCTTTTGACTCCATACCTAACAGTTCCTATCTCCAATCTAACCTCTCTAGCACAAATTAAAGAGGAATAAAAAAAAGGGGGTTACATTTTATGTGTACTAATCCTTACGTAATGATCAAATTGGTGGCGTGCTTTGGTGGGCCTCACCTTCAGGATATTTTACATATCTTTATCTGTTTTCAAAGTCTTTTTTTTTTTTTCTAAATTTTTTTTTGGAGGGGTTTTGGATTATTCCTGAAATTGAAGATGTGGACCCAGAAGTAAATGTTGATTCAATGAAGGTTGTTTCATGAGGTAGCTCCATTGTGGGTTGTTCTCATATTGAGCGTTGATCTTAGGGAAATTGCAAGAGGAATTCAGGTATTTCTTTGATGGGTACAACATTTCCTCATCCATGTTTGAAAACTGGCGTTTGTTCCTGATGTTTTCCATGTTAGGGACTGAAATGTTCAGTACTTGGGGGTTCTTCTGAAACATGTAACTATTGCTGGTGTTGATTGGGGTGTATGAATGATCCAGATTCCCACTGTTGAAGCCTGCACTGGACCCAATCCCTGAAGGGTTGGAATGGTTCTCAGATAAGAAGCTGCTAAGCATGGAGTAGTCCATGGCATCCAACAGGTTGGAGAAGGACACAGATTTCTGAGATATCAATGTGTTCTGAGGTGGTGGGGTTGGACTTTTTGTGATTGGTAAAAGGGTGTCCTTGAATAGATGCTCTTCTCCTTGATCTATCTCATCTACCACTGTTGTTGCCTCTGTTGAAGGTAGAGAATATTTGGACTTCTTGTAAATCCGGCACAGTACCCAATCATCCAACTGCAAAAGCTCAATAATATCAGTCATTAAAAGTGTTAATAATCAGCATGTGGTTTTGTTGGTTGTGACACTTACCCTCATAGAAGTGTCTTTGAGCTTAATGGGTTTATTATTGTCTACAAGGCGATATTCATGCATGATCCAATTGGTCTTAACACCCTTTGGGGGTCTTCCTTTGTAGAAAACCAAAGCCTTCTTAACACCAATGTTCTCTTGGGCTCCACCTCCTCCTCCTCCACGTGGCAATGATGCCACTATGGTCTTATCTGTGCCAGTGGCTTTCCAATACCCTGAAGCAGCTGCTCTGTTTGGCCTAGCACCATTTGGGTACTTGCGGTCTCTAGGACTGAAAAAGTACCATTCTTTCTCCCCAAAGGTAGCCTTAGCTGATGATAAAAGAAACCACAACATATAAAATGTAAAGCTACCATCCACATCACACTAATTTATAAGTATCGACTTAGTTAACATCTATGAAGCACCGATATGGCGTTTTCAATATGTTCTCAATACGTTCTGTTGATTATCATACAATACGTGTCTGATACATCTTCGATACGCGTATTTGATATGTTAGAAAAATTTTAAGGTATATCGGTGCTTCGTAGCTTGACATAGTATATTAAAATATATAGAAAGAGAGAAACAAACCTGGCAAATCCCATGGATCCAATTTGTAGATATCAACCTCAGCAATGATGGAAACGGGTAAGGGTATGGAGGCTAATTTCTTCATTAGATAGTGAAGAATGAGTTCCTCATCAGTTGGGTGGAACCTAAAACCTGGTGGCAAATTGGATTCTGGGGTTCCCATGTGCCTAGTTGGCTAGTGAAAAATGTTTGAAGGTTTGGTGAGAGAGGATAAGGACGCAAACAAAGGCCTAAACTTTGTAGTGCAATGCAAAGGCACACAAATGGGAAAAGAGAGAATTGAAATTTTTGGGGTGTGAAGAAGGGAAGGCATTTTATGGTTGTGGAAATTTGTCGCTATGTGGAAGAGATTAGGCCGAGAAGGCTAGGGGGTATGAATGAGAAAAGAGATCAGTTTCAAAGTTTTCCAAAAGTGGGGTCCATGTTAAAAAGAGAGAGAAGCAATGTGGAACTTGTGATGGCCAGCCACATCTAGAGAGAGAAAGAAGATGGACCCTTTTAGGCATTACCATTGTGTTATTATGCAGACCCTTCCACGTTTGTCGTTTCTATGATTTAGCTTTGCATAATGGCGGCTGGTCAGTGACATCATGTCTTATAGATAAGGTGGTGACACGTGTCATACGAGTTCCACAGGATAGAATAATTGATGGTATCATTGAGAGTATGTGCTTGTGTTAGTTTTGTTCCAGTTCCGGTCCTAAGAAACGCAATAAAATAAGATTATTATAAGTATCATGTTATAGGAAAAGTGATTGTGTTATGTTATAGAGATTCGTTTAGCATGTCAAATTTTTTTTTGCTGCGGATCCCACAAAATATTGTGTGTAAGCAATTTTATAAGATCATGTTAAATGATAGATAATAAACTCACAAAATAATTTAGAGAGAGATAGGGAATAGTATCTCATTCTCAACAGAAAATGTTTTTTTTTAAATGTTAGTGCCCGTTGTCTTCGTCGTCGATTGTGGAGCGACCTGGGATTATTATGCGTGTAGCTTTTTGACACTTTGACTGGATCCCATTGTTTTATAAGAAATCTAAGTATTATGTTATATTATGTAATTATATATTTTTAAAAATATATAAATATAATATTAATTATTTTTTTCTCTTTAATCACTTTTCCAAGGCTGTCAGTTAATATAAAGAAAGAAAAAAAATTAATATTATAATCATATACTTCTGAAATAAATAATTATAAGATATTAATATAACACCACTTACATTATCTAACATAGTATTCGACCGAATCTTGTATTATACTAGGACTAGGATCACTTTTTAACTTTTTTTAATAATGGGTTCGGGTACAACGATAAAAAAAAGTTCAGAATTTTATACTTGGATTTTTTCTTTCCTCGTCCAAACACTCCAATCTATCCTTTCTATTTCTATTCTGTCTCATCTGATTATATCTTGAATTTCCAACCATAATTGCCTGGAATTTATGATATGTCAAGCAAGATATACGAATGCAACACAAATAATTGAGAGATAAATGTATAAGAAACATCTTTTAAAGATTATGTATACTAATATCAGTTTTAGTATAAGAATCGGAGTTTCTATATAAATATGTAAAGATAAGATTATATATATAAATTATCCTTATCTCATTCTCACTAATCAGGTATAATGAAAAGTGATTTATACTCATGTTAGTGTTAATGTGATACATTTCAAGTAATTTAGCTATCCTCAATGCAAAAGTGTGATTTTCTTTTCACCACAACATAATAATTGATGGTTAATTAGTTATTCTCAAACATTTTTTTCACATAAACATCTTTATAGAAGCAATTAATTAAGAAGATATCCTTTAACTATAAAAATGATACACTCGCACACAGTTGTCAATGTCATGCACAGATATACAATTATATTGTTGTATAACACAGATTGGAAGTTGAGTATCTCTGTCATAAAGTAAAACTGATCCAATAAGCGGTTCGACCAAAGTCAAGTTATTATCAAATTAAAAGTTGGGAAGCACCAACACTTCAAAAAATCTGACGTGTCGTGTCCGACACTTCACGATATTCCGACACTTTCCGACACTCTAACACGCGTTATAAAAATTCAAAAAAATGTTCAAAAATTGCATTGTGTTAAGTTTTTAGTTTCAACTGTTAGATTCGTTGGATTACGATTACCATTTTATTGAGTTTAATATAAATATTTGGGATATCTTACGTTTCTTTGCAAAATTGATGAATATTATAAGTTTAGTTTCATTTTTTTGTTAAATTATTGAATATTAAATGTAATATACACTACGTAAATTAAAAATATTATTTAATATCAAAACGTGTCATAACGTGTCGAAATCTAACATTTTTTATAATTAACGTGTTGGAGTGTCGTGTCGTGTCACGTGTCCCATGTCGGTATCGGTGCTACATAAATTAATAGTAACAAGAATTCCAATATTGTGTGAAAAAATTGAGTGGATTAAATAATATTGTAAATTTAAAATTAAGAACATAATTTAACAAGAATGTGTCATCTAATAACCTAATGTAATTTATCACAAGAATCTTTCATATACATAACAAATTTTATAAATTTATTTTTAAAATTTATTTAATTTTAATAATGTCAGATTCCTGTGGAGGGTGTTTGGTTGAGGTTATATCTTTATTATCCCATGCATTTGGTTTTAGGATTCTTAACATCCATGTTTGGTGAAGGTTTTTCAAAAAAATTTCTATCTAACTTATTTCCCTAGCATTTGAAGAGTGTGTGTAAAATGAGGAATATGTCACTATTTAGAATGACAACTTCAATGATAGTTTTTGTAATTGCATGGGTAAATGGCAAGGGGAGATCATGATGGAGACCAAAATACTGCAATTAAAGAACATATATTAACATTCAAAAATTATAAATGGATTAATTTGGTAATTTTAACGTATTTCCCATTTATATTTTATCTCAAACCAAACATAGACTTTATAAATTTTACCTAATTTGCCCGGTAAAATTACTTCTAACCAAACAATTTTTTTTACAGTTTCCTATCAAACTCATTTTCCTATCAATTATATTTTCTTAATATTCAAAAAAATTCTTTTGAACCAAACGCCCCCTAGATAAATCAACGAGTCATTCAAATTCAACCAAATTAGTAGGAAATTTGTCCAATAAATTGGCAATTGATACAAGGGGAATGATATGTTTACAATTTTTTTTTATAAATTATATTAAATATGATCGGTCATATATTTTTGATTAAAATATGATTGATCATATTTAATATAATTTGTAAGAGTTTGGAAATAAATTTTTTGTAAATATAACATTCTCTTTAATATAATATCAAAGTAGGAAAAATTAAAGGGAAAAATATTTATCATTTTAAATGACACAATTTATATTCTTTCACTTTCACAAAGAGATGGAACCTATATTTTTAATTTTTTTTGTCAACTCTTTTTCTTCTTTTATCTATCTCTTTTTTCTCATAAAATGATATAATTTTACCTCTTTTAAAATGACACACACAGCTTTATCCAAAATTAAAAAGGAAATAAAGTGAAAAAGTGAATAATTGTAATAAAATATATGATATTCATGAGATGTCTTTTCGGAGTAAGTATGGTTACTGAAAATATATCAAATCAGCAGAAACTACAATACAAGTGGATCCAACCGATTGGCCCATATGGCAATCACAGAACTAAAGAAACAAAGGTAACAATCCAAACTTTTGGAGTACTGTATGATTGTCATCTTCATTGGAAAAATGTACCCATAGCCTCAAAAAAGTAATGCAATTACTTTTCGAAAGCGTCCGTAATTATAAAGCAGACTTTTATTGATGGGAGAATATCTCAGCACTCGTATACTTTTTGATTGTGTTATTTTATAGAAGATTTGTTTTACGTGTCGGAATTTTTTTTTATTGTGAATCCCACAAAATATTGTGAGTGTAAGAAATTTTTTGTGATCATGTTAAATAATAGATGATAAACTCATTTTAAAAAATCAGTTTATTTTTAATTTTTTTTTATAAATTTTATTTTTAATTAGGGCAGGGTTATTCATAGTTTCTGTTATATGTATTTATTTATAACCTTAGTTATATAATTTTTATTAGCTTATTTTTTAAATTCATTAACTTAAGCTTTTTTTGGTTAAACTTAATTATTGTACATTAAAATTTTCAATAATTTATTTGTTGATTTTGATAATAATTTTTTAGCTTTATTTTAAATGAACCTTTTATTTATTTTTGTAAACCTTATTAATATTTTTCCCAGGCTAAACTATAATTTGTTTATTGCAACTAATTTTTTTTTTTCATATTTATGTATGTACGGAAGATATAACCTGTAAAATATGAAAGGGAACTTATGTCTTTTTTTTTTTGTATGTAACTGTCTTTAAACAATGAGAATATTTATTCCTTCTATACCAGCTTAAAATTTTAAATCTCTCATTTACTAAAAAAAAATTAAATCTTTCACTTAAACAAAAGTGATGCTTTTTTTAGATATATATAGTGCTTTTACAATTCGTATGGAGTGTGGCAAAGGCCAAAAATTTTCTCAAATTTTTTTTTCTAAAGATTGAACTATCAATTGAAGGATTCAAACAATCACTTTTATCCACTTCTGTCACTCATTAGAGGTAAAAGTAATGCTCTTAACTCTTAAGAACATAACAAAATCCGAATAATATTATTGAATTACGCAAGGGATACTAGTTGTACAGTCACAGATCATGTATGAGGAAATGGGGGAGCCATACCCCTCCATTTTTTTATTTTATTTTTTGAAAACTTTACAAAAGCATTAAAGAAAACTATACATGCCTCTCTCTCAAATATTATCCAAATATTGGACGGCTACTCCAAGATTTTTATTTGTTAGTTAAAGTTCATCACTACTTGTGCCCTTCAATACGCTGGTTAGTGATCTTTCCTTCTTCTTCTTCTTTTGGTTAATAAGTGATATTTCCTTTATTTGCTAATAACACTGTTATTGATATTTTTTTATTAATATTATCCACATAAATAATAAGTAACGAATAATACCAAAATTGACTAATAATTATAATAAGAAATAAATAAATTTTATATTATTTAATAATTAGTTTAATAAGTAATGTTCATGTAGAAACAGTTTTATACTAATATTTATTAATATTTACAAATTTTTATCTTTCATTATATCGTAAAATCATTTCTGCAATCGCTTTACGTACAACAACAACATGTGTATGGTTATGATTCTCCACATTTAATGCTTTCATATATATATATATATATATATATATATATATATATATATATGTGACAAATATTTGATTGCCACGTACAACACCTGCAGAAATGTAAATCTATGAAGCACCGACACTTCAAACACCCTGATGTGTCGTGTATTTAACTCCAACACACATGATAGAAATTCAAAAAAAAGTTTAAAGGTTACATTGCGTTATATATATATATATATATATATATAAATGTTAGGGATATATATATATATATATAAGTTTAGATTCATTTTTTTATTAGAATATTGAATATTAAATATAATATATACCACATAAATTAAAAATATTATTTAATATCACGTGTCGAAATAATATTTTTTATTAACGTGTCGGAGTGTCGTGTCGTATCGTGTCACGTGTTCCGTGTCAGTATCGGTGCTACATAGATGTAAACCCCTCATTATATACGTGTGAATCCTCAATTAAATAAGATTAAAATAAAAAGTAATGGCTTATCGAAATTTTATTTAAAACAAAAAAGTTTACATTAATAATGCATACTAATTAATTTAGAAAATGTGTAAAGATCCAACTTTTTGTGTTATTATTAAAAACAAGTATTAATTAACCGAAAAAAATGAAAAAAAAAATGTCGTAGACATTCTGTTTTAAAAATCTTATTTAAAAAAAAAACCCCTATTTTAATGGGATTTACTAATCTCATGTTACATGAGATAGTACTCTCATGTTACATGAGATAGTACTCTCATGTAGGTGATATAAATATACGGGGTCTATAATGTAAAAAGAAAAGAAAAAAGATACAATTGGCACGAAATTCTATGAGTGTAAGACATAAGATAACTATCTTATATAACATGAGACTATTATTTCCCTATTTTAATACATCCAAAGCTTGATTATTCTTATATTTTTTTTGAGTATATTTCTCAAAGGTATCCCCACTTCCTTTGGGGTGAGACTAATCCCATGCGAGTACTGTCAGAACCTTGCGGGGGGACTCTACCCAATCTATTTTTTCCATACCTATGACTCGAACTCGAGACCACTGGTTAAGGGAACACAGACTCCTTCCATCTGTGTCAATGGGTTTGGGCTAAAGCTTGATTATTTAAATATGAAGATAACAAGCAAACGGGAAGGGGGAGGGGGAATTGCATCTAAAAGAGCCGCATCCACGGCATAACATGCAATTAGGGTTGGCAAAACAGGCCAACCCGACCCAACTCGCGTTCAACCCGAAAAAATCGAGCTGGGTTAGGGTTGACTCGAATAATAAACGAGACAAAAAATCCAACCAAACCTGACCCAAGTCTGATTAGGGTTGGCTCGCAGGTTGGCTCGAAAAAATGGAAAAAATAAAATAAAAGTCCATTGATGCTGTAACTTCTAATTTTTTTCCATAAATTATTAATTCATTCAATACAAAGACATTATACATATAAACCATAGAAAATTCCTTTTTTATTTAGATCTGGACTTATTGGCAATTGGCGCTACATTCGCACTGTCACACATACTATAAAAAGATCCTTAATGCACGGTTTTGGACTTATTGGCAGCTCTAGGATATTTTCGTTTGGGTTTTGGAATTGAGATTTTAGGTTTTAGCTTTCCACTTTACCTTATTAATTTCTATACTTTTATATTAAAAAAAACCCTAACCCGCAAGCCAATCCGCTTGACCCGTGAGTTGACTCAGTTTTTTCGAGCTGAAATGAGTCAGGTTGACTCGAGTTACTAACTCATTTTCTCTAACCCAACCCAACTCATTTTAGCCTAGGGTTGGCTCATTTTTGTCAAGCCTACATGCAATATCATTTAGAGAGTCTATTATATGTTATAATTCTGGCAAAAAATAAAATAAAAATTATTGTAACACGATACACATTTATTTGTCAACAAGATATACATTTTGCAGTTTATGTTTTGTCTTAAGAATGGGCCAGACACTCACGTAACCAAGATTAATTTTTATAATTAAATTTTGATTAAACCAAACACACATATTTGCGAATAATTCAACCGACCCGGTCTTCGCCAGCTAGCGTTCACATTTGTTCACATCTATAATATCTACCCCCTTTGCTAGACTATATGCTATTTGGAGAATGTTGATTAATTTTGTAATTAGGAAAATGTTATATTTATAAATTTTTGTTTATAAATTCTTAAAAATTATATTATGTCTTATCGGTAAGACATAGTGTAGTTTGTAAAAAAAAAATTTATCAATATAATCATCCTCTTTTACTAATTTGTATCTTAATTAAATTCCACATAAGTATTTTAATTTACATAATCATAATACGTAATAAATGAAAGTAAGCACATCCTTTAGATTTCAAATTTGATAAATTATTAATTAAAGTAAAAATGTTCACATTATCATTGAATGATATGTTTTCACATTACTTCAAATGTTAAACTTCTTATATAACAAGTGTAATAGTAAGCTTATTTTATTATTTGCCAGTACATGATTTAATAATAATTTAAGAAATATTACATAAATAATAGATCAAAATTAAATCTAACCCTTTTGTGGAATTATTTACTTATGAGCTATCACAATATGGTATTTCCAAACATTTTTCTTTGGTCTCTTTGTTAACTTTTGTTTAAGTGATCTGCGATTTTTCTTCTACTAAAACCCTTTTTTTTAATTTGACGATTTCATTGAACCCCCCAAAATGTACTCATTCCATGAGCATTTAAACATTTCAAAGGAAATATAAAAAAAAAAATGATAATTAATAGCCACTTGAGTCTTGCTAGGTTAAGTATGAATAAGACTCGATCTATGAAACTTACCAAAAAAAAAAAAAAAAAAGACTCGATCTATGAATAGATTTAAGACGGTTACTATATATACATATGGATTTAATGTCTCTTATATTACTACCAAAATTCCCTATTACCAACTTACTACCTATCTAATCACCATTAGATCAAAGAGAGAGAATGCTAAAAAGTTTTTGAAAAAAGAGAAAATATTGATCCAATGGTGATTAGATAGGTAGTTATATGGTAGAGATATTTTTATTTTTTATATATATATATATATATATATATATATATATATATATATATATATATATATATATGGCTTGTTTATTTTTTTTCTCTCTTCTATTCACATGACATACTTTTACGTACATTGTAGCAGATAATTTTATCTTTTAAAATATGGGAAACATTAAATCCTACATATAAATTGTAATGCTCTTTGAACCATTTAAGGTCTTCCCAAATGTAATTCACCTTTTTGGTATTTGTGGGAAATGTTGGATGATTTTACCACTGGGGCCGTTTGGTTCTGCCCTCTCGATCGGGTCTCAGCGGAATTGAGTTCTCCCTCCTTCCCTTGCGGAAGTCTCTCTCTCTGTTTTTTTTTTTTTTAACCAGTTCCGCCCCTCGCACAAGGAAACCGGTTTTATATTTTTATTTTTTACTAGAATATAAATTCTCCTTCATATTATCATTATTATGTGCATGGTTTACTCTGAAGTTAAAACATTTACATACTCTAGGACCTGCTTCATCTAATTCTTTGAGGGCATCTTCTCCAATCTTGTCATAGTCATTGGACTTACAGAGGCACAAAATATAACTCCGTGTTTAGGTGTCTTGTTTGGTGGTGTGTGTATGTGGTATAAGTAGGAGTTAAGGAAGGATGAATGACTTGCAGAGGCACGTATTTAAACGAATAAAGTTGCTTTCTCTTCACTCAAATGAATCCACTAGTGTTAGTTTAACGTAAAAGTCTTTATCCTTCTAAATAACATAACTTATATCCTTTCACTTTCACAAAGAGGTGAGACCCACATCTTTATTTATTTTCTTTGTCAACTCTCTCTCTTCCTTTATCTATCTCTTCATCTCTCTTAAAATGATATAGTTTTACATCCTTTAAAATGACACACATTTTTTCGTTAGTTTAAAAAAAAAAATACTGTAAGGGGAGGGGTGGAGAACCGGGAAATATCTTTTGTGGTCCGGGGACCACCAATAATCTGGTACTCCCTCTCACAACATCAATTTTTTCTTTCCCTTTTTATCCCTATTTTTTTTTATTTCCACTTTTACCCTTCCATTTACACTTAGGGGTGGTGGTTCAGCTCGTTTAATAAAAGCTCGTGTTGGAACCAGGCTTGGACTTGTATAAAAGCTCGTTTAATAAAAAGGCTTCAGGCTCTAATTCATAAGCTCGGCCTTAGAACCTCCCAGGCTAGCCTAATCTATAAATATTTATTTATATTTTTTATACTACTTGTAATAACTCTCTCTCTCTCTCATCAATTTATTTCACCCCATTTTATTAGTTTAACAGACTTTTTGAATGATTTTGTTCTATATTATGCTATTTGGATATATATTGAATTTATGGAATTACTAGTGTTGTTTTATATTATCCTTCATCCTCCTTCACACAAACAAACCCACAAAAAATCATTCGTTCCACTGTGCACTGCTTGTTTGTGTCAAAAAAAATATTTTTTTTGTTGGCACTTTTTTTTATAATGGGCTAAGATAATATAACTTGTTATCTACCTTCTCTCACTTTAATTTTTATTTATTTATTATAGACTTTGTAAATTATTGCTGCAAATTGGAAGCTAAGATTTCTATCTGGAAATTGATTTTTTGTGGAATTTTGTTCTCTTATTTTTATTCTTTAACATGCTAACAGGCTAAGACAGGCTTCACACAGGCTTTTATTTTTTGTAAATAAACCAGGCCACAGGCCAATATTATATTCGTGACAGGTAACAGGCTAAGGCCAGTCGGAGACACCCCTACGGACCACCAAAAGAACGGTGGCTCCAGACCACATTAAATAATCTCGAAGAACTGGGACGCCGGGGCAGAACCAAATACCTCATTGTTATAATCTCTCTACCCAATACCAAGTAAGTTAATTGGATCTAGAAAGACCCCAAATGGGTGAAAGAGCATAAATTATAATATAGTTTGATCAGAGTATACTTTTTAATTGTTGAGATTTGATTTAAAATTCATTTAACAATATTTTAAATTTAATATAACTTTTCATATGATTATTCAATTTAAATTTTATTTTTACTAGATTAAATATAGGATTATATTTATCTCATTGAACATGAGATAATCCATTTTTTTACACACACATGACAAAGGTGAGTCCCACTTTTATTTTTTTCTCTCCAATCATTTGTGGGTCTCTTTTATTATTTTGTTTCACCAACATAAGATAATTTATCTCCATCAATATAAGAAAAATAAAAATATTACCGTTAAATATAATATTCTCAAAATAAATTAGAGTTTTTCATTAAGAAAAAGTGTCAATTGCTTAAAACTTAAAAGCATGCATACTCCAATAATATTAAGTCACACGTGGCCTTGTGGTCAGCTTTCTAATTAATTTGCTCAAGTTACATATCCAACCCCAAAAGCAACAAGGGACCATAATAAACACACACAAATTTCAAAAAGTAACAATCAGCCAAGAAATGAGTCACGATATTTCCTCTGATCTCCACCATGTATTATTAATCAAAATCAAGAACGTTATGTACTAATCTTTCATTATTAACCACAGAAGTACATAGCCGAGTGATTATCTCAAACCTTGCTTTAACTATGTGTCACTCCAACAATGACCCAAATGGCTATATATCACTTGTCCCCACTATCATCCGGTCAAGATCCAGAGAGGGGTGATATTAATGCTCCTCAAATTGAAATTCAAACTTTTATCTCTTTGAAATTGGTAAATACCTAATGCACCTGCCTTTCCTTTCTTTAATAGAAAGCATAGTCAAAAGCGGTAATATGCAGGTGTCGAGCGTTCTGGGTCTGATATGTCTATCCATGATTGAATTACTTATTGAGTTATAATTGTTGCTAATAATTGTTGCTTGATTTGTTAATGATCATATAATTAAAACATGTGATTAATTAGGATGTAGGACTTCAGTTGAACACCGTGGTGAAGAATCACTTCAACCCAAAATCTTAAAGTATTTGGTGAGGTTCTTTTTAATAGTATATATTATTCTCTAACACGTACACCTCTCATGCAAGAGAGAATATTATACAAGCCTAATTTTTTATTTTACCTTGTGCTTATTTAATTTCATTAGAAAGTGGGACAATGTGGATCGAACTCATGATCTCATAGTTACTCAAAATTTGATCCCATATAAAGAATCACTTCAACTCAAAATTTCAAAGTATTGGATTAGGTCCTTTTTAATAATTTATATTATTTTTTAACACCTTTTACCCACTTAATTAATTAATGATGTATTGATTTTAATTAGTGTACCATTTGAGATTGAGTGTTGCAAAGTTATGCTTCTACAATTAGAATAATAGTTTTGAAAAGATAATCCCAAGAAATGAGGAAAAATTCAGTTCACCAGAGGTATAGTTAACTCAGGTTCTGTACTACTCATACGGGCCAAAAAAGGGAGAAGAGGACAAACTTGGTAGATAACAGAGAGAGAAAAGTCATTGAGTTTTCACAGAAAAAGAAGAAGAGAAAAGTCATTGAACTTTGAATTGAACCATAGCATACATTCCACTTTGGCACATATCTCATATCCTTGAAACATCACTATTAATTTGTTTAAAAAAAGCTGAGGCCCGTCAATGATTGGCGTAGTTGTTTTAATATTTTTTACATGTTAAACGTAATTTGAATTTGATTATTAGTTTTCTCTTATTGGTAAGTAATATATAATTCTATTTAAATTCTTAATAAGATGATGTAATCTCATTTAAATCCTCAATAGAATGGTGGTTTCCTTACATGGAACATGCATCTCCTATTCTAACTTATAGTATTAAAAAAAAATTGCAAGACATAATGAGATATGGGAAACTAATAATGCTAACATTAGGGAGACGTAAAATAATCTTCAATACAAATTAGGGAAAAGTTATATTTATTACCTATTTTTTTTATTACTAAATCTTAACCGTTTATTTCCGTCAATCTAACGGTTATAATTTATTACAAATTAATAATTAATTAATAAATATAACCAAAAAATTAATAACCGTTAGATTGTCGGAAATAATTTAAATGATATAAAAGATAATAAAAAAATAGGTAGTAAGTATAACTTATCCCAACAAATTATATTATATATTATGGAATATACTCACTTAAGAATGTACTGTCAAGAATATATAATATAGTTTATAAAAATTTATAAATAAAAAATGTACAAATTTTAAAATTTACGCATAACATTAGAGAGACGTAAAATATGTGAAAAATGAGAATTTCGAAGCGAAGGTACGCTATCTTATATGATAAAATCTATAAAGTGAGCCCCTGCTGTGATGAACCAAAAAAAGTGATGATTATCCACAACTCTTAGACTTCAATAATTATCCTTCAAAGATGCTTTTATTCGATCGAGACACGGGCGAAAGAGAGCTTCCTCCATACTGTTTTGGGTTATCATGCGCGAATACGTTTGCTTCACTATCGGGTATGGGGTCAGCTGTGATGTGAGAAAAATTGTAGTTTAATAATAATGATTATCATATTGTAAAAAATAATATCTTCTTCTTATATTGGCTCATATTATATAGTCTTATATATATTTTATGGGGATTGTTTTTGGTATGTTGTAGGAAAATAATACTTTTTTCCTACACACACAAACATAGAGAGGAGAGAGAAAAGAGTGGTGAGAGAAAATAAAAAAAGTGGGACCCATGTGCTTTTATGTATCTGTAGGAAAGTGGTCCATTTTCCTACAACATGATACATGTTTTTCCTATATTCTATGCATATAGAAAATAAATTTATTTTGTATAAATTAAGAAATATTGATCCATTTTACATAAATTTGATTTAGATGATTTTATTTTGTATATCTTCACCGGTGGCGGACCCAGAAAATTATAAGAGAGGGGGCGAAAACCCAAAAAATTACAAGAGAGAGGACGAAAATTTTAACAAATCCAACATATATTTCAAATAAGATATAGTTTAACAAGTATACTGAATTGACGAATTTAACATAGGTTGTTTCATTGCCATGTGCCCATGTCAACAGTTGAAAGTAGGAAAATCACGATCTAAAAACAAAAAACATATATAAACAGTTACAGAAAATGAAATATATTATATATTTTTTGGGAGCATATACATGTTTTTTCAGATTTGGGAGGGGGCGACCGCCCATCCACACCCCATGTAGGTCCGCCCTTGATCTTCACTATAGTTTTACCATTTATAATGATGTGCGAATATCTTATTTGTTCGTATATTAAGTATTATTCAAAATTAAATACCAAAGTTTACCTCATATTTGAACATGGGCCCGGTCTAATTTTCATAACAGTATTTATTACTTTCATTCACGTGAGAAAGAATAATTTGGAGTATATATAGAATTTTGCTTTAATTATTATTATGTTCAAATTTATTAAGTTTGTGTCAAAATTAATTTAAATGAGAATTTTATCCATAACCTAGATCGTATGGAAAGGATCATGTAAACGAAAATGATGAGCAAAAGTTATATAGAAAAAACAGAAAGATTATTGTTCCATCAGATCCCCTACACTAGCTAACTTGTTCACCTAAAATTCAAATACCTACATCCTGAATGCGATATATATTAATATATAGTCCGGTTATACCAAAAACTTAATCGTTAAGTACCATGACCCGTAGCTCATAACTTTATTTATTTATTTTATATATGGGTGGATTACACGAACCTTATACTCAAAATCCAAATAAGAACTAAAAGACAAAATAAAAACATTAGAAATATGTTGTTAACTTGTTCATATAAGGGAATCTCACAAGTTGAATATTCATCGCTTTAGATATTTATCTATATATGTATACAAATGTCAATCAAGACCAATTGATATTTTGTTGGAAAAAAAATTCAAGATATATTTAGTTGATATATGGGTAATGATTATGTCCATCCACATGTGAGAAGAAGTTTTTCCTCTAGATACTTCGAGCTATGGGTCAAATTTGTTTTTTTTTTTTTTTTTTTTAAAACTATGATCCCACCATTTTGTTTCAATAGGAGATAAGGTTTTAATTTATGTAAAATAAGAAAAGTTTTTACCTTCATATATATATATATATATATATATGGCTTATCGTTTCTTAAATTACTTGATAATTTTTTCCGGCCACTAAATCATAACCGTATAAAGATGGATCAATGGTGATAAAGAAAGAGAAAGAAAAAGAGAATCATAACCATTCAAAGGTGAATTAATTAATATAAGGAAATAAATAAACAAAATGTCATAGTTTTGAGATAACCGAAGATAAATATATCTCAAGTAGCTTGAAAAATATTATTTTTCATATATATATATATATATATATATATATATATATATATATATATATATTGTCGTTATCTTACAAGTTTTTTTTTTTAAGGCCTAGGGATGTTCTTTAAGCGTGGAGCTCCAAGGGATAATTAGAGGTGGCAAAGTGGGTGGTCCGCCCACCCCGCCATCAATCCGCTAAAAAATGAGTCAGCTCATCCCGCCTCACTTTTTGGCACGCCTGCCTGAGTCTATTTTACACTGACCCGCCTCGCCCCACCTATACCCGCCTTCATCCAGCCAAAAAATGAGCCCGCCCCGCCCCGCTTTGAGATGGGTTGAAAAACTCAGCCCGTTTCATCCCATTTGACGAATTTGGGCAGATTGGCCCACCGATCTGAGCCTGCTTTGCCGGACGTAAGTATAACCCTGGCCAATAACCCAAGCATTAAATGAATTTTGACACATTGAACAATCTCAACAAACTAATTGTATGAGCAATACCAAAGCATATATAAAACAAGGGTTTGTCATTTATAATTTAACATAACCAGAAAATTTTTCCTATATTCACAATATTTTATGGGGCCCAAAGCAAAAAAAAAATAAAAAATTCTGACACGCAAAACGAATCTCTATAACATAACAGAAACACTTTTCCTACAATATAACTCTTATAAAACCCATAAAACAAAGCTCAGAACCATAAAAAATATCCAAATAATCAAATACTTGTTTGACTATAGTTATTTGTTATTCAAGTATGGATTTGTTCCAATCATTGAATATCCATTTGGGTGGGTAACCACTTCAGCTTGTGCATCTGAAAGATTTAAGGAGGCAAGAGGGCAAAACAAAGGTTTTATAATTGGATATGGAATAATTAATATATGGGTTTGATGTTTGTCCTTTTAAAGGACATAGAATTATATCTTTTTAAGTGAGAGAAATAGATACACATGAAAATCATAAGAAGAAAATGAGTGATTTTTTATTTAATTTAAATTTTAAATAAAAAATACTAATTTTAACTAAAATGATTATTCTTTGAAAAAACAAATATTTTTTCCTTTGCGTATAATCAAAATCTAAATGAAAGAAACTTTAATTCTTTTTATTCAGAATTTCTCAAAACCAAACATGCGTTCCCTAATGCACATAAATCCAATTTATTGAAAAAAAAAAAAACACACACACATAAATCCAACCACATTCAATTATTTAATTAATATTTCGGATGAAGATTAAAGGCCTCACTCTTTTCTACCCTTAATTTTCTTTCCCAACAAAAGGCGTAAGGCTGCGTGAAAATATTGGCAACAGATTTCATTGGATGTAACTGTGAGTTTGTTAGAAAAATTGACTAAGAAAGAATTCCGAAAGTATATGCCCCAGTCCAGTCAAGGACATGGGCAAGATCGCATATGTAATTAATTAAATACAACATTAGTTAATTCCCAACTACCGTTCTTGATTGTGACTCCTGTAGTTTTCCACGTGTATTTTACCTAATCCAAAGGATTTCACATTTGCACTTATCCATTGCATGTCAAAGTGCCGGTGCTGCTAGCAGTGTTTCTACTTTCTACTTTGGAATTGCATAACAATGATCAATGGCATGTGCCTAACATCGAACGCATCAAGTAACTCTGTCCATTTGCGCAACAAGTTTTACTTGGGATAAGAAGCAAGGATTTTTCATGAAGGTTCCAAAGAGATGAGCTAATAATTTAATAAGCAACTCGTAAGCTTTCTAGGTATAAAACATCACGTGCATATAATAGTTGACAACTAATGAAGATCACAAATTAAGGTTTAATAAAACCTAAGATATCCTGCAAATTATTTAGATATTTCAACATTAATTCATTGTGCTATGGACATAATATAAATGCTCATATTCTAGATGATGCAATAAGAGAAAATAGTTAAGAGAGAAATAAGCAAAGATTCACGGATATATATATATATATATATATATATATATAAAGAAATAATATAAGTTACATTTTTTTCGGTGAAATTTGAGTGAAAAATTAACACGAAAAATTATTTATATTTATATTTATGTTAATTTAAATATTTGATTGGTTATACATCAAACGATTGTAATTAATATACATTTATTATATATATGAAAAATTAATTATTAATTATGACCGTTAGATATGCGAAAATTAATGGTTAAGATCGTGTCGAGTGTCATATCTCGTGTTATTACTCTTACACCATAATATAAACGAAACTTCAGCGGATCAAGCATTAGATCCCCAAAATATATCAAAGGTTCAAAATTTCATTACTCAGAGATCGATAATATATTTAAAATTTCAACTCAGATATAAACTTTATAAAGACACTTACTCGATCTCTCTCTATTAGTTGTTAATGTGCACAAACCCCACGTCTTGGCTACAGTGCTACTTCATTGTGCACAGTGATTCCCTATTCTCTAAGGTATCTCCGCCTCAGATACTCGATAGATGGCATATAGATCCTATAGAAATCAATCAATAAATCCTTAGATTGGACATCTCGATCCACACAAGATCGAACATATGCCAATAATTTACGGTTAATATTTTGTTTTGTTGTACCATAAATGTTTTGAATGACTCAAACTTTACATTTAGATAACAAATTCTGTTGACGAGATGTAGAGAAAGTCAATGGGAATCATGTTCTTTTTACTATTTTGCTATCATGTGTGTGTTTGTGTTCAATAAATTCCAACAATACAAATTTGTAACATATATATAATAATTTATTAATTGATCATTTTAAGAGCCTAAGACAAATTTACATGAGTATACATATGTAAATATTGATTGTGTATTATTATAAAGGAAAAAATGTTTGGCAAGTAAAATATACAATTTACAGTGGGATTTTACTAAGAAATTAAGGGTTTGTTTGATTGTGTTCTATTTTTTTTTTTAATTATTTTGTAAAGAACTCTCTCTCTTCCTTTTTTTTTTTCTCTCTAAAAAATAAAAAATGACACAATTTTACATTCTTTAAAATGATACATATTTTTCCCTATTATAAAAGCCAATACAATTGGCAAGTAAAATATAAACTAAAACAGTGGGATTTACAATAAGAAATTAAGGGTTTGTTTGAGTGTGTTTTAATTTTTTTTTTATTTTGTAAAGAAGTTATGGAAACAAGTGTTTCTTGTATTTTTTTTTTGAAAGTTAAAAGTTAAAATAAAAAACAAAAATAACTCAAACATATTTTCTAAAAACAAAAAAATAGTTATGATTTTTTATTTTATAAAATAGGTCTTATCAAATGAATTTTTTTATTTTAAAAATCAAAAAATTAATTTTAAAAATAATATTCAAACATGGCCGTAGTTGCGCTGAATAAGGTCTTGGTGGTGCAGAGAGTAGATTGAATACTATGTATTATTAATTAGTCAAGCAGCAGCAGCAGCAATTTCAGGCCACCCTTTTAGTACTTGAAATTACCAAACCGAAAGCAATAGTACGATGAATTAGGATATAGACAACGACTTCTTCTAGCCCACCATCACATGCAAATATTTTAAACTTGTGAGTTTGAACAGGCTACCAAATGTTGACCTAGCTTTCAATGCTATGGGTTCTATTCTGTCCCGTCTTTCAAGGAGTTTATTGATATTTTTAGTGAGAAGTAAAAATCTCAAAAAAAAAAAAAAAATTCAAATAGCAAAATGTCATTTTAGGATTACAAAAATGATAGGAGAAATACTTTTTTTCCACTTTTAAAATATTTATAATCTTCTAAAAAAAACACCAAAGTTTAAGTTTAGTTATTTATCCAGAATAAGTTTAATCAGTTTTTGAATAAACTGAAATTAAAGTTTTTTTTTCTTTCAAGACACACTTCCTAAATGCTGACGAAGTGATTTAAAGAAATTAATTTTTAAGTGTTGATTTAACATTTATCTTGAGTTGACAAACTCCAAAGGAGGAAGCACGCGCGCTTACTTTATTTAATATTAATGTATTGTCAACTGAGTATTGGGCAGGAGTTTTCGTTGAAGATTTTTTTTAGAGAAAGATTATGGGGAATACTTTTCTCCTTTAGAGAAGAGTTGTTTTTTAGTGAGACAAAAAAGTGGGATCAATAACTTAAAAAATAAAATAATATAAATAAGTGACTATATTTTTATGTGTAATATGAAATTTTGTATCATGTGAAACGAGAAAAGTATTTCCCAAAGATTATATTTATAATTTATTTTTGTTTATAGTTTCTTATAATCATATTTATATCTTAATAGTTAATTTTTTATCATTAACAATTATTATTTTCATAAATCAAATTCATTAATTATTAATTCATAATAAATTATTATTATTAATTGATGAAAATGAGAAAATTATTGTAAAAGAGATATGTCATTGAGAGAAGGTTATAAACAAAAATAGGTTATAAATATAACCTTCTATCTTTTTATAATTATTTAAAGGAGAAACACTTTTCCCATTAAAATATAATGGGAAGAGATTATAAACAAAAATATGTTATAAATATGAGGAGGGATATTATTACTACCAATATTTTCTACTACCAACTCACTACCTATTTAATCACCATTGGATCAACATTTTCTCTTTTTTCAAAAACTTTTTAGCATTTTCTCTCTTTGATCCAATGATGATTAGATAGTTATAGTAAATTGGTAGTGAAAATTTTTAATAATAAGAATATCCTCCCTCTATAAATATAACTCTCCTATCTTTTTATAATTATTTCCAACAAAGAATCTGCCGCAAATAGAGCAAACTATCTTATGATGGCAACTTATTTTTCCAAGGTGGAATTTTCTAAGGATGATAATTTACTACGTGGGAAAGGTTTTTGGGGATCATTGGATATTCTATTGGAAAATTCTCGGAACCACGACTCCACGGGAAAAAAAATCATGCAAAAAATAAATTGTCAGCAGTATTTGACATGAATTTTTTTTGAAAATAATTATTAGAAATATCATGTATCCTCTTTATTCACATTTTCTTTGTTTTCTATCTTCAACCTCGTTATCTTTATTACGAAATAAAAAATACGGACACTTGGCGAATAACAGCATTTTCCTTTGAAAAAAAAAGAGATTTTTTCTCTCTCTCGTCTATATTTTAGAGTGATAGACAAAAATAGACAAAAAAAAAAATTGATAAGTAATATAACCTATCCTAAATAAAAATAGGACACTTGGCCAATAACATCATTTTCCTTTTTTCTTTTTTTTTTAAGTATGCAATAGCAAAATACACTACACCAAAACTAGCGGGAATTAAGAAATATGCGATTATATTTCATTGGTATATTTTATCTCTCACAAATATAATTTGAATTTATAAAAAATAAAACTATTATTGCAAACTTGAACTATGTTAATGGAGGATAAAATACGTCAAATGAGACGTCATTGTGTAGATGTCGAAAAATTATGAGAAATCAAAAAAATTAAAATTAATCTGATTTAGATACCCGAGTCAAAAGTTATGGCATTCCAAAGATTTACGATAACAAGATTAACGAGATTGTGCCACTTGGCACAATTCTATGAGTGCCCCAGTAAGCGTCACTCAATTAAAAAAGAAAAATGTGTGCGTGGCATAGGGGAGGGTCGCGGCACTTAGTGACACTGAGTCCACCTCGCGTCTCTAATGACCCTATTGATAAATACACCGTAAATCAAATACCACTTTGGTAAATTAAAACCTCAAAAACCCTAATGGCTCATAGAGCCTTGTTTATTTAGAAGTTTTAAATATCTTTTCTTATCTTAATTTAAATATCAATATGTAAAACCCTACAAGATTTCTTTTTTCACTTTTACAAATCATCATTTATATGAACATATTGTGATATTTTATTTAATTTTTTAAAAAAATTATTATGCTTCCATTGAACCAAATGTAAAATAAAATTTGTTAGAAATAGCAACCCCAGCCATTTTCACTTTCGCCATTTAAATTCAGCAATTTTTAAAATATAGACCACGATTAATCAGCGGATACTTGGCTTGCCAATAGATTCAGCGCGGTTGAATTTAAAAATACAAAGACAACCTATTTTCCCGTAGTGATTTAATTAAGTAAAATAGTTTGATTCAACTTTATTATTAAATAAGGAGAAGATTATAATTTTTATAATCATTCTTTCACTTTCAATTTTTCTCTCTATCATTTTAGCAAATTAAACTTATTAATTAATTATTAATTCACAATAAATGAAAACCGTTGAGTGGTGGAAACATAAGAGAAGTATTACCCTTTTAAAATACAAAGACAACCTATTTTCCTGTAGTGATTTAAAAGTAAAATAGTTTGGTTATAAGAAAAACTTTACTATTAAATAAATTCGAAGATATAGTTACAACTTATTTTTTTATAACTTCTTATAATCGTATCTTAATGTTGATTTCCGTGTTAATTATCAATGGTTAAGATTTTTATAAATCAAATTTATTAATTAATTATTAATTTATAATAAATGACAACTTGATTGACGAAAATCAACAGTTAAGATATGATTATAAAAGATTGTAAACAAAAATAGATTGTAAGTATAACATATTTGTTTTTGACATAGTAGTTGTTTTTTTTTTTACAATAGTTCTAAATTACAAATGGGCCCAACATATAAAGCCCAACACATCTGCAGCGCGCTAGTAATGGACAATAGGAACCAGACCCATATTTGCAAAACCAAATGTAAAATAAAACTTAGCTATTTAACGTTAGGCGAAAGCCCCTTCTCTTTTTGTCCAAAGAAAACCACATTCTTATACCCTGTTTGAATACTGTTCATAAAAATAGTTTTTTTGTTAAAAAAAAAAAAAAACGAAAAAATCCGTTTGATAATACCTTTTTTATGAAAAAATAACTTAAAAATTATAATTGTGTTCTTATTTTTAAAATCAAATTTTAAGAACATATCTGAGTTATTTTTTATTTGTTTTTTGACTTTTAACTTTCAAAATAAAATAAAAACACTTATATCCATAATTATTTTACAAAACAATTTTAAAAATAAAAAAATTAGAACAAAATCAAGCATACCCATATTCTAAAACACTGCAAAACTCTAATAAACATCTCCCATTCTTAGAAAATCCTTCCCTTGTAACAAACTTCCACACCCAAAAATAATTTCTTCTTCTGAGCTTCCAAAAAAGTTAGAATCCAGAACATAAAATCCTTTTGAGCACCTGAACCCATATAGCACCCGGATTATTCAATACCTTCTATGCTTGCTTCTCTAGCAAATGGGTGTTTATTGTTGAAGTCTTCAAAACCAATGCCTCTTATTAGGATAGGTCATGTAAAGAAACAACTCATCCAACAAGTTAAATTGATAAATGAAGGATGTTTAATGATTTTATATTATATTTCTCACTTATAAAGGCCCATATTTTTTATTCTAAATTATCCTGATTTAATTCTAACAGAAATTGAGGACGGTAATTCAGTGAAAATTGAACTCGTGATCCCGTGGTCAGTTTAGCTCTAATATTATATAAAGATCTAGCTCACAGTTTAAACTTGTAAGTGAATGATCTTTAATGTAGTGTTAAGAAAATTGGACCGACCCAGGAATCGGTAAATTGATCATATAACCGGTTTGGTTGAAGCAACGGACCGGCCATGCATCAAAACCGGTGCGACATGACAAGTTTTCAGGAAAACCGGTGACCCCGTCGGTTAACCGATAACCCGGCTTGGTCCCAAAAAGAAATTCCAATTTTTTTTTTCAAAAAAAAAAAATCATAATGGACATATTTGAATACTTTTTGCTTATTGACTTACATAAATTATTTACCTACAACACCAATATTATCTCAATTATGCATTATGCAGAAAATTTTAATTTGATTTATAGTTAGAGATGTCGTTTTTTGAACCTAAAGCCCCGTATTACGATCATTATATTTTTGTTTGATCTTTTATTGGATAATAATATGTGATTTATTATTTTTTATATTAAAATATTTGAAATATTTATCATTTTTTTAGATATTTGAGTATGTTTATAATTAAAATATAAAATTGCATATAATTAACGAGTCTTGCAGTTGAACCAGTGACTCACTAATTGAACCAGTGACCCAATGACTAAGTACCTCGATGTCAATGACTGGGTCAGTTTTAATAATACTTCCTTAATAGTTTTATATTATATTTCTTTAAGAGATAACTTCTTTCAATATATTCCTCTGTATCTCTCTTTATTTTTTCACGAGGACATTGAAATTCTTGAACATAAAGAAGTATAATTTTTATTTTATTTTTGGCAAAACCCAATAGACTTGGGCATAATTGATACATAAGAATCTATACTTTTTACTTCTATTAGGTTTTCCCTCTATTTGACAGGAGAATTTCTAAAATAAAGAAGTATAACAAAATTAAAATTAACTCGATGTTGTATGAATATATTTTTTGAACAATCTGTAAAATAGAAAAAATGAAATTTCTTCAAATATTGATGTATACGATATTATTTTGTTACGACAATAAATCGATGCAATAAATCAATTTTATTAAAGGCAAAGGATTTTTCCAGTCACCGGAGATACAGTTAACTTCAGTGAGTTCAAAATGACATTGTTTTGAGGCAGAAATTAAGGTGTTTTTGTAATTCTAATTTATTACATAGTTATATTAATCTTTATGATTATAATTTTTTAATCTTATAACCTAAAACAACTTCGTTTTGAATTCACCGGAGATAATTTTATCTGTGATGACTGGAGAAATATTTTTCCCTTTTATTAATTAAAGTCTCTTGTTATTTTGACAGGTTTAACCCGATTCATAATAGGGTTTTATAAGAGTTATGTTGTAGGAAAAAAGATTTTATTATATTATAGAGATTCGTTTTACGTGCCAGAATTTTTTTTTTGCTGCGGGCCCCATAAAATGTTGTGAGTGTAGGAAAATTTTTGGGTCATATTAAATTATAGATGATAAATCCCTAATAATATGGTTGGAACTGTTCTACCCACCAAACTTTTTAAAGTTACAAAGTTAGGTTGATTATTGCCAAGACTCTTTTTGCTTGGCATATTGACTATTTGGTCAATTTTCTTCAATAATCTATGATATAACCTTCAAACTTTGATTTTATCACCAGTCCTTTTCATTAGCTGATTTAGCCGCTTTTAGCGCTAATTGCCTAGAATTGCAGTTTTATATTAATGTATCAAACGTGAAAAATACTTTAACATTTAATTCCTTTTGATTGTACTATGAAACGAATCAATGAGAAACTGCTCTTCTGCACATAAATAGGCTTTTGATCATTGCTTCTTTTCTTCCAACTTTTCTCCTCATTTTGTTCGTATGGTTGTTTCTTAACTTCCCAAAGCATTGTAACGAGATCCTTTGGTGGCTTCTCTTCATCTTTGTTAAGCACGAATGTAAAGAATTATTTCAACACAAAATCTTAAGATGTTAGGTGAGAGTTTTTTTAATAGTTTATAATATTCTCTAACACATTCCCTCACACACTCAAGAGCAGCGGTGAAGATTAAACTCGTGACCTTGTGTTAAGTGAAGCTTTGATATCATGTAAAAAGTGTTACCCAAAATTTTAAGATATTAAGTAAATATTTTTTAATGGTTTATATTATTCTCTCACAAGATGTATTATATGGATCTACATTCTTCAAAATGCCTGAGGATAATCTTCATGCCTAATGCGGATGGGAGAGCTTGCCCCCACTTGCCCCTCCTCTTTTCTAATCCCTCTTTCTTTGTTCCTTCTTACTTTTTTCTGTGCTTTTCTCTTTGTTTTTTTGCTCTGTCTTCTCCCTTTCTGCTCCGTTTATTCTTCTGGCTGTTTGATTTTTCTTCTTTTCTCCTTATGTACTTTTTTTCTTATGCTGCTCTGTCTTCTTTTAGTTTATTCATTTTCTTTTGTCTTGAAAGATACGGTAAAGTATTTTGTAGAGCCACAAAATGAGTTTTTGTATTGTAACAAAAGAATAGCAACAGCACATTAAAAAAGAAAAAAGAATAGCAATAGAAGTTATAGTGTATAGATACCCTAAAAGTCCGTTTGGTAAGCGGATTTCTTCAAGATTTCCGGAAAAATGAATTTTTTTAAATTTTAAATTTTTGGATATTATCATAAATTAGATGTAAAAATCATATTTTTGAAAATTGAGATTCCCGGACAAATAAAAATTTCTGGTATACCAAACGTCCCCTGATTACCTTTTATCTGTTTCTGTCTCCTCTCTGCCTCCTTCTCTCTCTATATATATATAATTCTTACTTAACCTCTACAAAGGGCTAAACGACAAATACAATAATTAGATTTGACATTGCATATTCATGCGGAAAAACTTGGCAATGATTTTATGATTATATGTAAAGAACCAATTCAATCCAAAAATTTAATTTATTGGGTGAAACTACATTCATGGTTTGAAGGATGAACAATGCATATGCTCATCTACCTGTGCGAAGGAAGATATCATATAAAGAACCAATTCAATCTAAAAGCTTAAGCTGTTGGGTAAAGCTATATTAATGGTTTATATATATCTCAACATTAACTATACTCTCATAATCTATTTTTAATCTACCGGGTCGCTTAAATTCCCAATAATTTTGGCTCAAACCCCGAACAACATTCCACTCAAACTCCCAAGTATGTTTAAGAATCACAATTCCAACTATAAAGAGGGGGAGAAAAAGGCAGTAAATGGAAGGAAATTCAGGAATCATGAAAGAAACGATTCTTATTTTAAGAGTCCATACAAAAAACGGCTCTTCATGTTAGCCTAAATGAAGTACATTAATTTCTCAAATTTAGGTAATGATGATACGGCTTCTATGGCGGTGCCTAAGGGCCATGCTGCTCCCACAAGAGAATCTTGATACTCAATCTGCGTCACCAATGTAATCTCCTTCCAGGGATCTAAGCCTGCCAACAAATGGGAATTGCAATTAGTTCATTAACAATATATAATTACGTTGGGACAAAAGTATGTTTATAAATATAGCTAGCTCTATTCCAATGTTAATAAGAAAACCTACCAAATCCATCAACAAGCAATGTATGTTGGTATGTAAGATCTAGGCATATATAAGGCAAGTTCCTATCCTCAAGAAGAGGAAAAGTGGATTTAACGTCTTTTAGTGTCGTCTTACAAGCTAGCTTTGCTGCAGTCTTAAAATCCACAGGACGAACTTTGGCGTTGGGTGCGTTTGGGTCAATAAAACCAGCCTATATATGAACAAACAATGTGATTAGAATGGCAGTGTAGTAGCGTTAGAAGAAAAAAAAAATTAATGAGTTTTTAGATTTTTGGTACTTCTTACAACATTAAATAAATTGAATAAAATAAAGGATACCTGCTTAGCCATATCATAGAAAAATGAGGCAATCCAAAAGTTGTGTTGTCCTTTTCCCCCTCCACCATTCCATATCCCACCGAAAGTGCAATTCTTATGCGTACATGTCTCGTTAACATTGAGAGCCTTAAGAACTAATTGTTTGCATTTACTAAAGCTTGAGCCGGAAGGAAGAGCTGAAGCATTGTAGTCCACTCCGTTATATGTGTAATTCCCTAATTGGAAGAATAAAAAACAGGATCATATGCTAAGATGAAAAAATATATAAAGAATTCCAAACACATGGATATTAGATTCAGTTTTTAATATACATAGGGGTCGTCTTATTCTTCTTGGGATGTGCATGGGTCGAATCGAACCGGATTTTTTTTAAAACCGAACTAAATTGGTTTAAACAGTGTAGTTTGAAAGTGTTTCAGTTCGGTTCGAGTCGACCCTCTATTGAAAAGAAAAAAAATAATTTAAAATTTATTTTTTTTTTTTATAAAAATTAATTTGATTCGGTTTGAAAATGGTTCGGTTCTTAAACCAATTATAAAAACTGGTTCGGTTCTTAAAGCGGTTCTAAAAATCGGTTCAGTTCATGAACTGATTCTTTAAAAACTGGCTCGATTCATGAACTGATTTTTAAAAACTGGTTATTTTAAGGAGCGGTTCGGTTCGATTCATGATTCGACCCAATTTTTTTGTTATTTTGCACATCTCTAGTTCTTTCTACGATGTAATTAATAGTAAGATGACCTCTATTATTATTGAGATATAGTTTTATCTTTTGCTGTTATATGTCTTGCTGTTAGTTTGTTAGACAGTTAGAGTTTCTGTTAGTTAGTTAGACAATTAGTTAGTTTGTTAGCTTTTTGTCTTTTGGTTTCCTTTCACTTTCAGGACGACTCTATATATAGAGTTGTGGTGTAGCTTTATTTTATTGTTTTGATTCATTTTCTGCATTTTTCCTTGTGATGAATAAAATGCATTACAATCTTTTCACTTGTAAGATGGTATCAGAGCTTCTCACGGAGCTCTGATCGCCATTTGCTTCCTCTTCTTTCATCTTTTGTTCTTAAGTTTCTACTGGTTACTTTTCTGCAAACAACAATATCGTGATGGCGAATCAGAGTTCCAATGAGAATCAAGAGAATGTTGAAGATTCAGATCAAAATCAACATACAGCATCAATTTTTGTGACAACTAAGATTGTAGATCCTTCAGATACAGGTAGTCCTTATTACTTACATCCTAATGAGAATCCATCACTGGTTTTGGTCTCTACACTTATGGATGGTAAAAACTATCACGGTTGGGCAAGAGCCATGAAAATGGCATTGATATCTAAGAACAAGATTTCCTTCATCAATGGCACAATAACAGTTCCAAACGAGTCAGATGCACACTATGCAGCATGGGAAAGGTGCAATACCATGGTTTTATCATGGTTACACCGTTCGATAACACAGTATATTTCACAATCGATCTTATGGATGGATCGAGCATTTGATGTATGGAGGGATCTCAGGGAGAGATTTTCACAATCAGACATCTTCAGAATCACAGATCTGCAAGATGAAATTTACAAATTGCACCAAGGAGATAGTAACGTTTCAGATTTTTATACGAAGCTTAAGATCCTTTGGGATGAACTTGAAGCTTTGCAACCGATTCCAATATGTAGATGCATTCGTCCTTGCTGCAAGATTGCAACAGAAATAAAGATGATACGTGAAAGAGATTATTCTATCCGTTTTCTCAAAGGCCTTAATGAAAGGTACAGTCATGTGAGGTCACAAATCATGCTAATGGATCCCCTACCAACTATCAATCGTGTTTTCTCTTTGATAACACAACAGGAGAGGCAGCTACAGTCAGAGGAAATCATACCCAATCATGAGACACCAAAAACATATTATAATTCTTCAGAACAGATGCAAGGAAGAGGACGATCACAATTCTCACAAGCCATTCAAGCACGAGGCAGAGGACGAGGAGTATCTGGTGGACGAGGAAGGTCAAGTGGCAATAAGCTATGCACTTATTGTGGAAGGACAAATCATACAGTGGAAACATGCTTTGAAAAGCATGGGTATCCACCTGGTTACAAACAAAGAAACATTGTGCATAAGGCAAACGCGATTGAAGCTGTTAATGAAGATCAAGCTACTGGTTATGAAGCTGCAACACCTATTGTCTCAAAGGATAATTTCACAAAGGATCAGTTTCAAACTATCCTCAACTTGATTCAGAAATCAATGCAGCACTCCACACTAAATTCGGGTCATGCTAGCAACATGGTGCAAGCCAGAACTCTTAATGCAGAAACTGGTAACGCATCTTCAACATCAGGTAATTCCAGAACTAGATGGATTTTGGATACTGGAGCAACTGACCATATTACCTACTCATTAGAAAGTCTGTCTTGTGTTCAAAATATTGAGCCCATTGCTATCTCATTACCTAATGGCAATCAGGTGTTCTCTTTTCATTCTGGCACTGTGGTTCTTTCTGGTTTTTTGACACTAACAAATGTGTTATACGTTGAGGGCTTTAAGGTGAATTTGATATCAATTAATAGACTTGTTCGAGAGTCTAATTGCAGTGTGATCTTTCAGCATCAGAGATGTATCATACAGCAAATTCCTTCCAAGCAGATGATTGGTTCTGCTGACTTGGAGAAAGGGTTATACATACTTACTCAGAAATGCACTAAACCAATTGAAGCAGAAGCAGAAACTTCATGGACAGCAGCTGCTCAGAACACAAGCTAAACAGTACAGTCAACAGTTGCTGACATATGGCATAATCGTTTGGGACATTGTTCCAAATCTGTAATAAAAGAAATGATAAAACTATATCTCAATAAATGAACAAATATCCCTTTATTTCTTGTCCAAAAATAAGTGATCCCTGTGATGTGTGTCATTTGGCAAAACAGAGAAAATTACCATTCAATATCAGTTCAACTGTTTCGAATTCTGTCTTTGAATTAGTGCATGTAGATATTTGGGGACCGTATGCAGTCTCTTCTATACATGGACACCGTTTTCTTCTGACAATAGTAGATGATTATTCAAGGTTCACTTGGGGCATACTCATGAAATCTAAATCAGAAACAAGACAACATATTCAGAATTTTGTTATTCTCATCAAAAATCAGTTTGATGTAAATATCAAATCTTTTCGCAGTGACAATGGGAAAGAATTCCAGATGAATGAGTTTTATGCACAAAAGGGTATCTTACATCAACTTTCCTGTATTGAAACCCCTCAACAGAATGGAGTTGTAGAGAGGAAGCATCAACACATTCTTAACACTGCAAGAGCCTTACATTTCCAAAGTAAAGTTCCTATAGGCTTGTGGTCATATTGTATCATGCATGCTATTCACATTATAAATCGACTTTGTTCACCTGTTTTGCAAAACAAGTCTCCATATGAACTATTGTATAGAGAGCCAGCAGTCTTAATCCACCTGAGAGCTTTTGGTTGTCTCACATATGTCTCTACAATAACAAGTGGTCGGTTGAAATTTGATCCACGAGCTAGGAAGTGTGTACTTCTTGGACATAAAGATGGGATGAAGGGATATATTATGTATGATTTGCATTCCAAACAAATCTTTGTTTCACGGAATGTTGTCTTTTATGAAGATAATTTTCCTTTTCACAAGCTGCATGCAGATCCACAATTTCCATCTTTTCCTTTTATGGTTGAATCCAGTATCCCATATGACATGCCTCAGTCTACTGCCCCACGTGCTGATGCTTCACATTTGCCACCTGCACTCCCAAGCAATGATGTGTCACCACCATCCCACTCTATTATGCCACATGGTGGTACATCCGAACTTCCACCTCTTACCACATATGTTGACATGTCACTCCCACCTTCATCTGATACAACACTTGGACACACATCAGAAAGAACATCTGTTGATATTTCCTCTTCTGCTCATCAGCCACGACATTCAACTAGGGTAAGAACTCAACCCAAGCATTTGAATGATTTCATATGCTATTCATCCATTGCTGCCGAATCACACACACCTTCAAACCAGTGTCTCCATCCTCTTTCAGCAGTCTTTTCTTATGACAAATGCTCCTCTTCATATTCCTCCTTTTGCAATAACATTAGTTCCTTTGTTGAGCCACAATCCTACAAACAAGCAGCACAATCCACTGAATGGATTTCTGCCATGGATGAAGAGATAGCAGCCTTGCACAGAAATCAGACTTGGGAGTTTGTCGATTTACCTCTTGGGAAACATCCGATTGGCTCAAAGTGGGTGTACAAAATTAAACACAACCCTGATGGCTCCATTGCTAGATACAAGGCACGGTTGGTAGCTAAGGGTTATAACCAAATGGAGGGAGTAGATTATTTCGAGACTTTCTCTCCAGTGGCTAAATTGACAACCATAAGAGTTTTACTAGCACTTGCTGCAGCTCGTGGTTACTTTTTAGAGCAACTTGACATTAATAATGCATTTCTCCATGGGAATTTATCAGAAGAAGTGTATATGAAGGTTCCTGATGGAGTTACTGCCCCTTGTCCCAATCAAGTTTGTAAACTCAAGAAATCACTGTATGGCCTTAAGCAGGCAAGCAGACAGTGGAATGCACGTCTCACAACTGAACTCCTAGCTCTTGGCTACTCCCAATCGTCAGCTGATCATTCCTTGTTCATCAAAGCCAGAGAAGGTCTCTTTACTGCATTATTGGTTTACGTTGATGACATGGTTTTAACAGGGAACAACCTTGATGAGATTCGATCTGTCAAACGTCATTTAGATCATTTGTTCTGTATCAAAGATCTTGGCCCTTTAAAGTTCTTTCTTGGGCTTGAAATTGCTCGTTCCCATCATGGCATAGTGGTCAACCAACGCAAATATGTCCTGGAGTTACTTTCTGACAGTGGTTTACTTGGTTCTCGGCCTGCTTCTACACCTATAGAGCCTACTTTGCGTCTCTGTCAAGATCAAGGAGATAGTTGTGATGATCCAGCAGCATATCGTAGGCTTATAGGACGCTTGCTTTATCTTGCCAACACCAGACCCGATATCTCATTTGCTGTTCAGCAACTTAGCCAGTTTATGGCTCGACCTATGAAGGCTCATTTCAATGCGGCTTGTAGAGTTCTTCGCTATTTGAAGGGATCTCCTGCTAAAGGTCTCTTTTTCCCTTCTCAGAATTCACTCACACTCACAGGGTTTGCTGATGCTGATTGGGCCACTTGCCCAGACACACGACGTTCTACAACTGGGTTTTGCACTTTCCTCGGCTCAGCTTTGGTTTCATGGAAGTCTAAAAAGCAAACTACCGTCAGTCGTTCTTCTGCCGAGGCTGAATACCGTGCTTTGGCCTCTCTTACCTGTGAGCTTCAATGGCTCACTTATTTGCTTCATGATCTGCATGTTGATACTCCAGGACCTGCAATGGTGTACTGTGATAACCATGCAACTATTCATCTTGCTCATAACCCTTCTTTCCACGAACGTAGCAAGCACATTGAGCTTGATTGTCATGTTACAAGGGAGAAGATATTAACTGGATTGATTCGGTTGATGCCTATTTCTACTTCACAACAGATCGCTGACATGTTTACTAAGGGTCTTCATCCTGCTCCCTTTCGATTGTTTATGGACAAGTTGGGTTTTAGAGACATCCACCTCCCAACTTGAGGGGGGGTATTGAGATATAGTTTTATCTCCTTTACTGTTAGTTTGTTAGACGGTTAGAGTTACTGTTAGTTTGTTAGACAAGTTAGTTAGTTTGTTAGCTTGTTAGCTTTTGTCTTTTGGTTTCCTTTTCATTTTCAGGACAACTCTATATATAGAGTTGTGGTGTAACTTTATTTTATTGTTTTGATTCATTTTCTGCATTTTTCCTTGTGATGAATAAAATGCATTACAATCTTTTCACTTGTAAGAATTATCTATGGGATTTGATTTTCTCATGTTGCATGAGAATTGAATTATCATGTTGTGACTCAACTAATGGTGGGTCTCACATTTATTAAAAAAAGAAAAAGAAAAGAAAATTTTTGCACGCAAATCGAATGGTCACAACATGAGAATTGAATTCTTACGCCGAGAAAATATTTTCCCATTATCTATATATGTATTATTTGAGGTTGGGACGTAAGAGAACTTAGCATCAAAACAAAATCACGTGTGTGCAGAAAAAGAGAAGCAACATTTACCATTAAAGCCAGCTAAAATACAAGGACTGTTGGAATCAGCGGTAATGTTCAAAACCCCGGCACGAGCTGCTAGTTGACCAAAGCCCAAGTAACTGAAAGCAACATATTACAATGTGTTAAACGATATTTTTTTCCTAGGGCCTCCAGCATATGTCCCTTCTCAAAATAGAAAAATGGGAGGGATTGAAAGAGAAATAAATCAAAAAGGGAGGAATAAAAAAGGAATAAAATTTTCCATTTATTGGAAAGAGATCATTGAATAAGTAATGGGCTTAGAGCATAATAAATTTTTTCCGTATTAGACATGACACTTGGTATTATACTGAATATAAAATTTTGTTTGATTTTTCTTCTATTGATATTGTCCGTCAAAAACAATTTTGAGATTTCTATTTTATATATAATTTATATATGGCTTATTGTGGCTCAATTACAATGAGAAATGTTATATTTACTACCTAATTTTCTTACTATTTGTTATTACCAAATCTTAACCGTTAATTTTCGTCAATCTAATGATTTAATTTATTACAAATTAATAATTAATTAATAAATATGATTCCATAAATTACAACTGTTAGATTGACGGAAATCAACGGTTAAGATTTGATAGTAACAAGTAGTAAGAAAATTAGGTAGTAAATATAACCTCTCTCACTTACAATTATAGTGCTCAGAAAATTACTGTATAGTCGATTATATATCACAAAAACATACATAATAAAGTGAGAAGGAAATTAACCTGTGAACATAGAGATAATATTTCTTTCCGCTGACGAACGCCTGCGTTATGTATGGATCCGTTCCCTCTGGAGCATTTGGAGCCTTTTCAGCATCTTTCTCTGAGAGTGCATAAGCCATTTGAACAGATCCACCACCAAGATCAACTACTGCTGCTGTCTTTGAATATGGCTTTCCCAAATTTCCCAATAGATAGTTAATTGCCACCTATGAAAATAATAAGCAAGGTAACTTAGGTAAGACTAACTTATACTATATTTATTCACGTTAATGTAGCTTTTTATCACTTTTTTTTTTCTTTGGAGTTTGGGTATTACGAACTTTGATCAACATAAGAATGCCAATATAAAAGAGGATGGATATTTTTATTAGCAAAATTTTTTACTACCAACTTACTACCTATTTAATCACCATTAGATTAACATTTTCTCTCTCTTCAAAAACTTTTTAATATTCTCTCTCTTTGATCCAATGGTGATGTGATGGGTAGTAAGTTAGTAGTAAGAATTTTTGGTAGTTAGAATATCCTCACTTATACTAAAATTCAAATTAAGTTTCGTTGCCAACAAAAGTAGATGACTGAATTTATTTATTTATTTTTTTGGTATATGATGACTGAATTTATTTGTGTCCAATAAAAAATAGCTTCAGGAAAAAAAAATGATAAAATGCTCTATATATTGAACATACTTGGGGGTCTTTGTTGGTACTATATTTTATTTAACTCATGAATGACTTCTCCAACAAAAATGTCATCGTTGGCTTAGTGATTATAAAACTTTGGTTCATAACAACCTAGGTATGCTTGGTTTAAAAGTAGACATCAAAAATATAATAAAGAATTTATAAAACTTCTAAAATTTAATTTTGGTTCACTGCAAGCATGAATTTTTATTTATTTATTTATTGGCTATGCATACAAATTTTTTACATTATCATAAAATATAAGTCAACGAGGCTAAATCAAATAATGACAGAGGACCATGGCAGTTAAAATCTCGATTTCAATTTATACTTTTATGATTTTTTTTAATCAAAATTCCAAATGATTTTATGATTTTCTCACATTAAAATTTTACATTTTACGATTTTGTATCCTTTTTTCGATTTTAGGTAAAATTCTGATTTTAATTAAACCAAATAAAATTTCAATCCATATAGACCCACTGCAGATCACGCCTGCATTTATATATCTTATAATAATATAGGATAAATATTAGGGAAAACAAAGAAGTATTTAACATAAATGTGATTTCAAGATAAAAATAACGTGAAACAAAGTTATAAAATTTGTTTTGATTTATTTGACTTAAATACATTTTTCAGATAATGTATTTTTAATTTCTCTTAAATAATATTTTAAATTTTAAGTAATTCTTAAAAACGTGGCAGCATATGATAAACTCAAATCACATTCGTACCCACATATATGCTCCTTCTTGGCTTCCACCCAACACTGAAACTGCATCGGATTCAATTTTAAATGTGCTCTTCTTCTCGAACATATCCCTAACCTTCAATATATGAAAGTGAAAGCTATGAAATGTTAAAATCATGGGCATATAGCTTCTAAAGCAGTGAACTTAACTAACATCATAAGCTTTAACAATATCTATTTACCGCTTCCAAGATCTTTTCAGCAGCATCCCCTTCCAATAACCTCAAACCTGCAGTCGCCTGCATTACCATTGCAATTTATATTAGGGTTTTACAAGATTTATGTTATAGGAGAAGTGATTGTGTAATGTTATAGAGATTCGTTTTGGGTGCCTTAGTTTTTTTTTGTCTCTCAAAAAATGTGGACCCCACATAATGTTGTACGTGTAAAAAATATTTTTGTGTCTTGTTGTATAATGAATGCAAATCCTTTTATATAAAGATCCAAAATTTTCATTACCATAAAAACAAAAAAAATAAAGAAACAGAATCTTCCAACGCCCGCATAAGAATGAACTTTATAGATATATAGAGATGAATGTTTCTACATAAAAGTCCATAAGACCCATATGGGAATATCCGAATATATAAGGAGAAAAGAAAAAAGAAAAGAAAAAAGAAAAGAAAAAAACTCACGTATTATATGTACCAAGGAAATAATTCTTTTTTTCTACAATATGATTAACATTAAATATATATAATATATATAGGGGTTTGATTTTCTCATGTTGCATGAAAATTTAATTTTCATGTTGTGACTCAACTAATGATGGGTCCCACATTTATTAAAAAGAATAGAAAAGATTTGCACACAATAGTGATGGGCCCCACATTTATTAAAAAGAATAGAAAAATTTTGCACACAGATCGAAGTAACACAATATGAGAATTGAATTCTTATGTAAGCAGATGAGAAAATATTTTCTCATATATATTATTTTTATTTTTTCAAATTCCAAAACTACTTGTGATAGAAATACACACACTTAAATTCCAAAAAAAAAGAAAAGAAATACACACTCCAAGTTGAAGGGGCGTCCTCGGCTGCAACGCTTCAGGAACAACACTTTGTGCTTCCTCTAAAAGGGGAACAAGAGATTGTGCTGCCTCTTGTGGATTCTTCGCGTATGCACTCAAACCTGGTTCAGTCTACAATACAAAACAACAAGACCAAGACTAATTAAAGAGAATGTTTTACGAAGCAGTTGAAGACCAAAGCCATAAAATTAAACATGTCTTGTGTCAGTTAAATCACCTTAACAAAAAGTTCAAGATCTTCCCCAATACGGAGGAGATCTAAGCGCTGGTTGAAACGGAAGACATGTACACGGCTTCCTGTACTTCCAGCATCGAAGACAACTGCATAGGATTCATTATTGTCGACTTTGTGATTGGGATTATTGGAAATTTTACGATTGGTGAAAAGGTAGTTCCCATTCCCATGAGACAGGGAGGAAGAGCTTGCAGTTGCAAGCATCAAAGAGAGCAGAAGCGTGACGTGGATTAGATAACGCATGTTATAAGTTGTGGTCAGGAATACTCCTTGTCGCCCTTCTTGAAGTATGATGTTCTAAACCACTTGGAATCTATATTTATATATATAACACCAAATGTTATGTAATGCAATATTGCAGTATATAGAGTAGGGGCCACACATGTTTCAATTCCATAGGCACGCAAAAGCGTGCACAAATGTGCCTCAATAATTGCGATCATATTAGTTTATTAATAGTTAAATTTAGGGGTTTGCATTTAGCATTTCACCGTGATACAAAAAAATTTGATACGCACATAATATTTTGTGTGGTATAATATCCCTAATTTAAGAATTTAACTAATTACTTTTAACCATGTAATATCCTGAGCGCTGATAAGGGCGAGGAGTGATCGCCAGTGCAAAGAGGCACGGACAAGGAGCGGCTCCTAGCAGGCTTCCAGCAGGGATTACATGCATGAATGAATTGAATCGACACCGGAAAGAGAAGGATTTCAAAGACTGTGTGGGTATGAAATTGACCAATTTGGAATAGCTTGTAAGAATTAATTGGTACTACCTATAATTAATAACAAAATGCATCTACTTTTCGGTAGCCCGGAACGGAAGAACTCCATAGTTAAGCGTGCTTGACTTTGGGCAATTCTGGGATGAGTGACCTCTGGGAAGTTTTCCCGAGAAGTGTGCGAGTAAAGAAAAAGCACACTGAAAAGTCTCGTGTTAGTATGTGGGGATAGTTATTGCTTCTTGAAGCGGCCGGGCGTTACATGGGGCCCACACTTTTTGAAGTTAAAAAAAAAAAACTAAGACACTCAAAACGAATCTCTATAACATTATACAATTACTTTTCCTACGACATAACTCTTATAAAATCCTTAAATTTAATAAGATTTGATTCTTTTACAGTTTTAGTGAGCAAGCTAAAAAACAAAATACGAATATTTTTCTGTAGTTAAATTTAACCATCGATGATGTTGGGAATTTAAGCATCAACAAAGTAGTATTCCACTCACTTATTGTAATTTGACACTTATCAAATTAATAATAGTGTAAAGCTCAAATTGTTTGGTGAATATGGCTAATTTAACATATTTCTTTCATTGGATTTAAACGGTGAATAATACACATATCTACCTATACGTGCCATAATAGAGAAATGTGAAGATTGAGCTTATGATCACTTATTTATTAGCTCTAATATTATATTAAATAATCATCTCATATATGTCACTTTAATGATTTTATGGGATAAGATATCATGTCTATCTTTCTTTCATGCCTACTCTACATATTTTTCTCTAATACCGTCATATTATAATCTTAACTGACATTTATCATTTCTCTATTATTTTGAAATTGTGATCTAATAATAAAGAGAAATAGATAGAATAAGAAAAGAAAAGAAAATGTAATATCATATCCATAATATTATAGGGTTTTATAAGAGTTATGTTGTAGGAAAAGTGATTGTGTTATGTTATAGAGATTCGTTTTGCGTGTCGGAATTTTTTTTTTTTTGCTGCGGGCTCCAAAAAATATTGTGTGTAGGAAATTTATTGTGGTCATGTTAAACGATAAATTATAAACCCAATTTTATATTAAATTTTGTTTAAAAATTGGGAATAATATTAATAACCTCTTGTTGCTCAAGATGTTTGTTCTTTTCTGCAAACACTTCAAAAATCACGCCAACATAAAAAATAAAAAAAAAACAGTGGGCCCAATGAGTTTGTCTCTAGCATGAGATAAAATATTTCCCGTAGATTATGGGCTGTTTGAAATATAGTTTTATATTTTTCATAACAGATAAAATAAAATAAAAATCTATTTAATAAGATATGTTTGGTAATTTTTTTTGTGTAAAGAACCATTTTAACCCAAAATCTTAAGGTATTGGGTAAGAGTCTTTTTAATGATTTTATATTATATTCTCTAACACACCCCCTCATGCAAGAGCCTTTTAGGCTTGAAGCGTGGATATGGTACAAGTCCATTATTGGTATGCCTTGTGCTGCACAAGCCCATTTTTTTGGTCTGCCTTGTGCTTTATCTTAATTCCACCTGAAAGTGGGGGGCGGTGAGGATTGAACTCGTGATCTTATGGTCACTGAAGCTCTAATACCATGTAAAATAACAAGAGACGAGAGGAACATAGAATAAAACTGTATATTGAATTGATTCAGTAGAGTACAATATATAAAGAAATATTAATAGGTTTAGCCCCATACCTAACCTAAATCTTAATGAAATAACGAAATAGGTCTTTACAAATAATAAAGATATTCTAAAGATATTCTAATAAAGATATCCTAAAGATATTCTTTCTAACACTCCGCCTCAAGCTGGAGCGTATAGATCATAAGCAACAAGCCTGAACAAGAAAGACTAAGAAACATAAAATAAATGAGTGAGGATTGTAACAACTTTACAACTCACCCTAAAGAAAAATAACAAATTAAAATAAAATATTATCTATCACTTGAATACTCCCCCTCAAGATGGAGGGACACTTCATCTTGGGAAGAAAGAAGACTAAAATGAAGCTTCATGAAATATAAGTCGGAGAAATCAACAGCAAATCAACTGGAACGAACATCAATATGAAGAGCTGGAAAAGACATCAGCCTAAATGGCTAGGAAAGACATTGCTGCAACTGGGATACAAGCAACAACAAAGATAATGGGAAAAAGACATTGTTGCAACCGGAATACAAGCCGACGGAGCTGGTGTAACTGGAATAATCTGCGGACCAGGCAACAACAGAGATAATGGAAAAAAGACATTGTTGCAACTGGAATACAAGCCGACGGAGCTAGTGTAACTGGAATAATCCGCGGACCAGACAACAACAGAGATAAATGCTCCCCCTGAATGGGAGGTCAAAATAAAGCCAAACAATGGCAAAAATATTGCAAGCCAAATCAGACTTGAACAAGACCACAAACATATAAAATAAAATTGGCCAAATACAAACCATAAAAGAAAATCAAAATCAAAACAATAAATCAACGAAGAAGAAGAAGAAAATACAGTTAATTTCTTACCAAAATATTAACATTTAACAACATTTGAAAGATTGAAGAAACATAAAAAGTAGTTTAAAATAATAATAATAATAAAAAAGTGCCTTAACTTAAACAAGAGAAGCAGATAGAGAAAGAGAGAAATGGAAAAGAGACAAAAAGACAAAAAAGCCAATCCATCACGAACCAATAAATTAAAAAAGAGGGTAAACATTAATACACCGAAGGTCGGTATAAAAAAAATATCCTCGAAACAAAACTCTACTAAAACAAAACAACCATATTAAAAGTTATGTAAAAGAGTATAGAAATAAAAAAGATTTGTTAAAATTGATAAAGGAATAACCATAGAAATAAAAAATGATTGAGTAGATATCTAATAATGTCATGATGAGTAATTTTATACTATACAATTTTTAAAACAAATAATTTAATAATATTAACAAAATTTTATTTTATATATATATTAAAAAAAAATTCATAAAATTTGGGGGGGCGGCCGCCCCCCCTAGCCCCTCCCTCCCTCCGCCATTGCTAAGAGAAGCAGATAGAGAAAGAGAGAAAGGGAACAGACAAAAAAGCCAATCCATCACGGAGGGTGATATCTCTCTACTACCATATTAAAAGTTATGTAAAAGAGTAAGGAAAGGTGAACAAGGATTCCTCTCGTTAGGCTCTGATACCATGCAAAGAACCACTTCAACCCAAAACCTTAAGGTATTGAGTGTGAGCCTTTTAATGATTTTATATTATATTCTCCAACAGTTTTGAAAATTGTAACTGTATTCTATTTTTAGAATCAAATTTAGAAAATATATTTAACTTGGTTTTGTTTTGTATTTTGATTTTTTTTACTTTCAAAATCAAAGAAACATAGAAAACACTTATTTTATTAGGAAAAAATATTTGTCATTACAAAAGAGAGATAAACATAAAATAATATTTTTTATTTAAAATTTAGATTAAAAAACACTCACTTTCTCCCTCATGATTTTCATCTCTTGTGTCTATCTCTTTCCTAAAATAATATAATCATTTAAAATGACAAATATCAAACTCATTTTATTAACTATTTTACAAAATAATTTTAAAAATAATAATAATAAAAACGACCGTATTATTTTCCTAAAAAATTCTCTATTAAAATTTCAGAATTGGACAAATGTTAGAGAAACAAGAAGCGAGAGAATGGTGCATATCCACCCCCTTCTTCTTCTAAATTATGACCGCCGTTGAATTGGAGTAGAACCAAATTTGATTATTTTTGTTTTTAACGGTTAAAGATATATATATTTTTTTGGTGGATGGTTAAAGATATTTATTACGACAAGGACCTGACAACGACCGGAATATACAATATTCAATATTCAATATTAAATATTAAATCTTCAATCACCAAACCCAGCAACCACGTTGAAGGCATATCTTCTTTTCAATACCAATTACGACGTTGATCGTAACCCCTCGAGAACCATGAAAGCATTTTAATATAGTACGAACAAAATAAAAAAGATGTAGGCATGTGCAACATCTCATATAATTGGCTAGTATAATGAATATCACATAAATTTTTAGATTTTATTTTAAATTAAAGAACATAAAATTCGCAGGCAACAAATATAAAATAAAACATATGATAAAATAGGGAAAAGTTATACTTACTACATATTTTTCTTACCACCTCTTACTACCTAATCTTAATTGTTAATTTCCGTCAATCTAACGGTTAAAATTTATTAAAAATTAATAATTAATTAATAAATATGATCCCATAAATTCTAACCATTAGATTGGCGGGAATCAATGGTGTAGATTTAGTATTAAGAAGTAATAAAAAAGAGAGGCAATAAGTATAACCTCTCCCGATAAAATATACTTAAAATTTAATTATACATGTGACTGAGTCAAATACATTGATTTCTTATAGGGATGTCAAAAATGAGCCAACCCGTCGGGTTGGCTCGTAACCCGGAAAAAATGAGCCGGGTTGGGTTAGCAAAAATGAGTTGCCAACCCGATTCAGCTCGACCCGAGCCAACCCGAACTCGAACGAGCCAACTCGCGGGTCAAAAAAACCAGCTCGCGGGTTACTTTTTTTTTAATTAAAAAAATAAAAAATGACGTGTAGAGGAGTCACGCGAACAGAATCCAAAGATAACCAATTCAAAAAAAATAAAAAAGTAACACATCACAGACTCATCCTCCCAGCCCTAGGTCCCCCACCCTGCCACCCACACCGACGGCGACGATTTCCTTCCACCGTTCTCTCTTCTTTCCACCATCAGTTCTCCACTTCTTTCTGGCTCGACTCAAACGTGCAAGGGTTGTTGCTTGTTTGCCTTTCAGAATCGGAAAGGGTTTGCCACTTTATAAAAGATGGAGTTTGGGTCTTATGATTACAAATATTTTTGTCATATAATGTTTTTGTTATTTTGCCTTGCAAGAATGCTATGGGTATTGGGTTATACCTTTTGAGGCTGATTTGTCGGTGCTGCAAAATAAAACCGGCCACAGAGGATTTGGACCGTTGGATTGGCAAGGTGGTGTGGATCAAGGTTTGTTTGATCTTTCTAACACCATTGATCAGCCTTACTGGTCTCACACTCAATGGGCTGATCAGGACAGTTCTAGTGTTCTACTCTCTTTCATCTTCCTTGTTAATGGCTCTCACTTTTTTATTATTATAAAATTTAACTTGATAAAGAGCAAAGAAAGATTGAAATCAAAACCAAAGTAAAGAATTTGAAAGAGAAGGAAGGAAGGACATCGTATAATTAATTAATCACTGAGAAGGAAGGCTCACCCGCGATCTAACGTTCCGAGCCAGCTCACGAGTTTTTTTCGAGCCAACCCGCGAGCCAATCCTAACCCGGCTCGGGTTGGGTTGGGTTTTCTGGCTCATTTTTTTTTCGAGCCAACCCTAACCCGACTCAATTTTTTGGGCCAAATGCGAGTTGGGTCGGGTCGAGCCGGGTTGGCCCGTTTTGCCAACCCTAATTTCTTATCTCTAAACTACTTTACATCAAGTAGGAACTTTAGCTATGCTTGTATACATGATCTTCATGAACTCGGTACGATCCTCAGAACCTTTTACCCTCATGCTTCATCCTACTCCAAAGCTATACATACCTGTATGCTTACTTTTTGGAAAGGTTAGTACAAAACAAATACATGCAATAACGGACCTAAATTTTTTTTTAATGTCTGCACACTTAGAAAAAAAGAATAAAGGAAAAAAAAAACTTAAAGGAAATTTTAAATATATTAAAATACAAAACAATATATATATATATATATATATATATATATATATATATATATATATATATATATATAAAGCTTTAACTTATTATAAAAAAAAAGTAATCAAGAGTCAACTAAGTTGTTAGTCTTTTTTTTTTTTTGGTACAGGTTGTTAGTCTGTTACAATAGAACATTTTGGATCCTCAACAAAAATTACGATCCTCAATCTAATCTCTTAGAAAAAAAAGTCTAATTATGATCCCTTAGAATTCAAAAATAGACCCAGCTAATCAAAATCATGGTCCTCTGAAATTCAAAAAGACCCATATTAATCCCTCAAAAAGACTAACATGGATCTATTTTGGAATTTAAAGGGATCACGAGTCGACTTTTTTTTAAGAGATTGAATTGGGTCATGTAATTTTTGTTGATGACCCAAAATATATATATTTTTTTTCTCCAAAAAATTTGTGTGTGCACTTGCACACACTAAAACATACACAGGTCCGCCACTAAATACATGTAAGATAAATCTCACTAATAGTTGGGTTTCAAATTATAACCAATCTAGCTGTTTTAACGGAAAATATCATTCTCACAAATCATATTTATAATAAGAAAATAATATCATAAACATAAACCTAGACCTTTCTGGGTTTAAACATACAAACATATAAAGAAACGTGTAGTCTTTAACTGAAAAGACTAAAGCTCAAACATTTGTGAGCGCCCGAACCTTTGTGGGTTATACATGTTAAAGGTTCTGTGTGACGGAGCTCAAGCCATAATAAGGCGTCCATTACTCTATAACTATTCCGGTCCCAAATCTTTGTGGGTTAGTTCATATCAGCATTTCGTTAATATCCACTTGGTACCAAAAGAGTTTCTTAATTCTATATAGTCTTGATTCAAGATCATTCTCATAACTAATATGTATAAATTAAACAAATTCGTAAAATCAAAGATAAAAGATAAATCAAAGGAGTGGAAAAGATTCATAAGAAAATATTTAGACAGAGTAACGACGCCTTCATAGTTTTTTTTTTTTTTTTTTGAAAAAAACAACTTCAAAATAGCAACTTTTATATAAAATAAATAAAAAGAATAAAATTAGGAGAAAGATATTTTACTCCAATATTACATTTCCCTTCCTTTATGACCGAAAGGTTATGGGTTCGAATCCAGGAATTAGTCTCTTTGCAATTATGCAAGGGTAAGACTGCGTACAAGGATTTCCTCCACCCCACACTCGCTAGTCGGGTTTAACGGGGAGTGATTTTTTTTATTACATTTCCCTTCCTTCTTTCTATGACCCTTCCTCTCTCTTTTTCTTTCTCCTTCTCTTTGTCTCTGTTTTCTTTTCTCTCCTTTCTCTTTATTTTCTTCTCTCTCTATTCTTTCCTAAATGACTTTAACTTTTGGGGTTATGTATATATACGCTTTTTTATGGGAAATAATAATTTTATGTTGAATGAAATTATTATCTTATACACTAGATATATATTAAATGTGAGACTCCTTTTTTTTTTCTCTTTTATTCTCTCTCCTTTCCAGTGTTATTAAACTCGGACCGAGCATCGACCCTGTCGGGATATTGGCTCACTGATAGGACCGGTTGACCCGAATATATATATATATATATATATATATATATATATATATATATATATATATGGGACAGGATATTCTTACACTGGTGTAAGATTTAGAAGTCTTACACTCAATCTTGACCATTGATCTACTTGTATCCAATGGTTCACATTACTACAAAATTTGAGCCCTTAGATATAAGTGAGATTAACGGACAAGATTAAGAGTGTAACTTACACTGGTGTAAAATGATCCTGACCCTATATATATATATATATATATATATATATTGTCTTGGAACATATTAGGAAAAAGAAAATTCAAGAGTACGAAGCAGAAATCTTACCACGATTAGCAAAGTTTGTGAAGAGAGAAGGAAAAAAAAGAAGGAAGAATAAAATCTTAAATACATAAAACAGATTGTATATATATAAACTAAAATAATAAGAAGAAAAACACATTGCACAAATCTAAACTAAAAAAAAGAGTACACACATCACAATGATCGATTCAAATGCTGAGCACAGAGAATCGCAAACCGTTAAGGGAAGGAGGGAGACCACTTGGAGCGGCAGACGATGACGATGACTACGATATGTGGACTTGATCTAGGGATTTAGCGTTTTTACCTTTTAGGGGTTTAGCGATTTACCTCTACGTCTGTGTGGCTTTTTTTTTTCATTTCGCATTTTTTTTCCCGGGTCAAAAGAACCGACGGGTCACAGGAACCCGGATAAACCCGAGCGGGTCGAAGGGGTCATACAGGGATGACGACATAACTGGTCCGAAGTATGACCCAAACCGATTGATCCACCGGGTCATCGGAATCCGGGTTGACCCGATCGGGACGGTCCGGGTTTCATAACATCGCTCCTTCCTTTTCCATGTGTGTATAGGATATTATTTTTCTCTTATGTTAAATAAGAAAAACAATTCCCATTAATTATATATATATATATATATATATATCTAAGTATTACTTTTATAAAAATTTAAAACTAATCATTACTTTCAATAAAAATCTAAAAACTTATTCATTACTTATCTTAAATATCTAAGATATTTTGTATAATTAGAAATATCTTTTAAAGTCATCATTTAGTAAAAGATGCCAAAATATATTATTATAATTTTTTTTTATATTTGGATATTACATTTTTACCTCTCCTAAATAAAATTTGTCCTTAAGATTTAGACATACCTTCTAAAAATTCCTGAATAACTTTGTTTAATTGCCTATAAATTGTATATATATTAATTTCCTAGAAGTTTGGCTTGTATCTGCCATAGATCTATATATATTATTTTGTGATAGTGAGTTGGCCAGGCTCAATACCAATAATTAAAAAAATGCATGAGCCATGATAAAATACCAATCAACATAGTTTAAGTCTTTTGTTTACTGAACAGTTATGCTCAGATACCATAAAATGTAATATCCCCTATAACTAACTAGCATAGAGGATATCACCTAAATTATTAAATCTTATTTTAAATTAAAGATTTTAAGATTCTCACGCAATGAATATAAAATAAAGCATATGATATAATACACTTAAAATTTAATTATACATATAACTAAGTCAAATTTATTGATTTTTTGTCTAAACTATTTTACATCTAGTAGAAACATTAACTAAGCTTGTATATATGATCTATTGAACTCCGTACAGTCCTCATAATCTTTAATCCTGGTGCTTCATCCTACTTCAAAGCTATACATATTGGTATGCTTTACTTTATGAAAAGGTTAGTACAAAACAATCCAGCCGCTTTAGCAAAAAACATCATTTTCACAAATCATATTTATAATAAGAAAATAATATCATAAATATAAGTCCAAACCTTTGTGGATTTCTACATACAAACATACTCAATCCTTTGTGGGTTCTACCCAAACCTTTGTGGGTTTTTACATACAAACATATAAAGGAATATGTAGTCTTTAACTAAAATGACTAAAGATCAAATATTTGTGAGTGCCCAAACCTTTGTGGGTTTTGCATGTGTGATAAACCTTTGGTTTACCATGTTTAAAGACTACTTTATACATAAAATACATAGTCAATTGCATGGAAATTAAGGTTTTATAATGAAAAGGCTTGAAGATTGGATTTTGAGCTAACATGTTGTAATCTTGCTTGTTTTGATGGTAATTTGACAGTAAAGAGCATTTAAATGAAGTAAGGAATTTGGAAGATAATAATTTAGATCAAAAGAAGTAAGATTCAAGCAAGTTACAAGTAATTCTAAGGCTTACGGAGCGCGCTCAAGCGCGTTATGGCAGCAAATTAGGCCAAATCCACTCAAGGAGAGCGTTCAAGCCCTCTACGGTGCTCGCTCAAGTGCGCTAAAAGGAGAAAATTTCCTGTCGAGGAGCACGCTCCAACGCTATCCTGAGCGCTCCAGCGCGTTAAGGCAAAGAATTGCATATTTCTAAACTTGGGAGCGCACTCGACGCGATCCAAACCAGGCCCAACTTATGGAATCATATAATAAAAGATATGATTTGAGATTTTTGGAGGATTCCATTGAAGATCTTATAAGAAATTAAAAGATATGGTTTCTTCATTATAAAAAGGTTGGCATATTCATATAGAAGGAGCTTTTGGACAACTGAAGAGAGGAAAAACCTATTGTGAAGCAGTGGAACACTGAAGACTCAAGACGACATCACATCAATGGAGTCTTGGGGATTCAAATTATTTTCTTTTGTTTTTGATTTTGCCATGCTAGGCTAAACTTCCATGTAGTTAGGAGGCATATGGACCCCTTTTGATTCATTGTGTTATGAGTTAAATTGTCTCTAAATTCTTCTTTTCTTATATCTGATTGAATTTATCTTTTTCAATGTTTTCTATGAGTTTGCTACTTGTAGAATGATTTAGGGGAATTGCATGACAATAGGAATGTTGGTGTATGAACCTTGATTGGATAAATTCATCATAATCCTTGTGATCTAGGGATAGACATAGGATAATTATGCTATCTTTAGATTCTTATCTTAATGTGTGTTTTCTTGGGGAATAACCGGGAAACTAGGGTTCCTTCAAGACCACATAGAATTAAGGTAACAAGGGATGGAGCCCTAATTAATCTAGAATGAATTGATTGCCGTTATATTAAGAGTAGTTTCTTTAATGGTTTTACTCATAACATAAAGAGGACAATGGAGGAAGTCGAACCCTACCTACACTTATTCTTATTTGTTAAAAAAACTCATCTTTTTAATTGCTTTCTTTAATTATGAAATTGCATGATCTTGATTGACTCTGAATTAAACCCTCTTCACCTCAATCTTGGTTGTCCAACTAAATTGCAATTAGTGAACTAGTGCTTGAAAAACCAATTCTCATGGGAAAGATCTCGTGCTCTGGTACACTTTATTACGTAACGATCAGTGCACTTGCCGCGTCATAATAATGTGAAAGGTTTTGTATGGCGGAGCTCAAGCCATGATAAGACGTCCCTTACCCTATAAACATTTTGATCTCAAACATTTGTGAGTCAGCTCATATCAGAATCTTTCAGTAAAATATTACATATTCGGTTAATATCCACTTAGTACCAAAGGAGTTTCTTAGTTCTATAGTCTTGATTCAAGATCATTCTCATAACTAATACGTATGAATTAATCAAATTCATAAACTCAAAAATAAAATATAAATCAAAAGAGTGGAAAAGATTCATAAGAAAATATTTGACAGAGAAACGACACATTTATAGCTGAAAAAAATAACTACAAAATAATAACTTTATATATAAAATAAATGAAAAGAATAAAATTAGGAGAATAAAATTACCTTTCCCTTCTTTCTCTTTGTTTTCCTTTCTCTCCTTTCTCTTTCTTTCCATCTCTGTTTCTTTTCTAGATGACTTTAACTTTCTTTCTTTCTTTTTTAGTTTTTTTTTTTTTTTTGGGGGGCGGGGGTGGTGGTTTACTTATATTATGTATAAATAGATTTTTTTATATAGAAATCTAATGAATCTAATCATTATTCTTATAAAAATGTAAACTAATAATTACTTTCAATAAAAATCTAAAAACTTAATCATTACTTATCTTAAATGGGGAAAGGATATTGTGACAACCAAGTTGTGTTACTACCAAGTGACTACCAATCAATCTCACCGTTAGATCAATTATCTTGATTCAACGGTTATATTTATTTCCATCTTTGTATGGTCATGATTCCCCATATTTAAAGTGAAAGCATTAAGTATGGGAAATCATAACCATACAAAGATGAAAATAAATATAAAGTATTAAATTTGGGAAATCATGACCATACAAAGATGGAAATAAATATAACCGTTGGATCAACATAATCGATCTAACGGTAAGATTGATTGGTAGTCACTTGGTTATAACACAACTTAGTTGTCACAATATTCTTTCCCATCTTAAATATGTAAGATATTTTGTATAGTTACAAATATGTTTTAAAGTCATCATTTAGTCAAAGATGTCATTTTAAAAATATTTTCAAAGATGTCAAAATATATTATTAATTTTTTTTATTTGAATGTTACAGCATCAGCGTTGGCACTTAATTATTGGATATCTTCATTGGACTCACTCCTCTCAGGCTTTCATCAATCAAACACAAGGAAATATCTTCGAAAAGATAACTAACCCATCAACCTTGTTGTGATCGATATTCTCTTAAGCCCATCGAGGTAATTTACAATGGTACTTACATGATTACATATGCATGTTTCCACATCCCTAGGATTTATATATGTTTATTTGGATTCAACAGGTGTAAGCATTCTTTTTTTTACCATAGGGTTTAAAATTAAATAAAAAATATATTTTTAGGCTTTTTCTGTATTTAAAAAAAAAGAATTAAAAAAAAAGAATTAAAAAAAGTATATAAATAAAAAATTCAAAGATACTCTTATGCTACAAAGACATCTGTTTGAGACAACTAGTAGGACACGTTCCTCATCTATGTAGCACCGATATCAACACGTGACACGATACAACTCAATACTCCAATACATTAATTTTAAAAAATATTAGATTTCAACACGTTAGTAAACGTTTTGATATTAAATAATATTTTCAATTTACATAGTGTATATTATATTTAATATTCAATAATTTAACAAAAAAATGAAACTAAACTTATAATATTCATCAATTTTGCAAAGAAACATAAGTTATCCTAAATATTTATATTAAACTCAATAAAATGATAATCGTATTCCAACGAATCTAGTAATTGGAACTAGAAACTTAACGCAACGCAATTTTTAAACTTTTTTTAAATTTTTATAATGCATGTTGGAGTGTTGTGGAGTGTCGGACACGATACGTAAGAATTTTTTTTAAAATGTCGGTGTTTTATAAGTGGTCAGAAGTGCATATTCTTTTTTTTTTTTGGAAACAAGAAGTGCATATTCTTCTACTTCAATGATCCCACAAGATAGCTGTATTGGAGAGGACATATTTCCCTGGAAAAGTCGGATGGGTCTCGCCACCAAAGGAATGGGTACCAACAAGTAAGAGGCGTCCATGTTTCAAGGATTTTTAACATGATTGCAGTAACCACTACGGGATGGAGACAAAATGAGATGTTTTGGATAAGAGGAATGGAGAGCACAGAGAGTGAAGAGGGATGGGTCTTTTTCATCTTTATATCAACCACGCTTCAAATAATGTTCTGCCATAAATCTTCATTATTTGGAATATGCCCAATAATACTTGTAAAAAATCAATTCAACCTAAAAACTTAAGCTGTTAGGTAGGTTGTGTGATGAAAATTCCATCCGAAAGAAAGTAGAGGACAGTGAGGATTGAACCCGGGACACGAGGTTATGATATCATATAAAAAATCAATTCAACTCAAAAACTTAACTATTACGTGAGACTATATTAATGATTTTATATATCTCAAAAAAAAATGGTGGGGACTTGGTCACATGGATCGGAGGAGGCTCAACCCGCAGAGGATCGTTTTGCTGATCAATAAATCCCAACTGCTAGTTTCCATAGGTTAGCGCAACAGTGGGGTAACTCTATATCAGCCTCGGATATAAAAGGAAGAGAAGGAACATATCACCAGAGAGGGCAGACCAAGGAGGAAAAAACGGCAAACGGGATTTTTCTGCGGAGAAAGTCTTACACCTCACAAATCTTTCCTCTACTACCATATTTCTCACAGCCAGTAGCGCTTACGGGTGCAGGTAGTTTAAACCAAAATAGTGTTCAGAAGTTTTTTTTTTTTTTTTGGTTATCTTCTATTGTAAAAGTTAGTATCTGCTGCTGCTGTTATGGAAGGATGATCGATATTTAAATACAAAAAAGTATTTTATGTTTATCATTTAATATAATATAACTTCACTTTTTTACACACATTAAAGAGATGGGATCCACATGTTTTTCTTTCTCTTTCATCATTTCACTTTCTTTTTCCACGAGAGTTATAAACATCATTTATATTATCTTATATAACACTAATAAAATCCTTAAAAAAAAGATGTGGCTTTTCTATTCACATGCTCTATACTTTCTATATAGCTTTGATTTTCCTGATAAATGTATAAAATATGATTTGAGTTGTTTGCTTCACACATACCGAAAATTCATGTTCAGATGATATGTTTTGGTGCTAGTGAATAGTCTCCCATTACAATGGTTTGATCATCGTTTCATGTGATCCACTGAGTGCACTTGCAATTTTATAATCATGTAAATATTAAAATAATCGTTCCATTTACCTGACAAGATTCGATGATTTGATCTGGATGTATAGGTAAGTGTAATTGCATGTGAATTGGTGGAGATGAATAGCTTTTTTTGGTACAAGATGAATAGCATTTTTTTTAATAATATTATTAGCATTACTTGTTTGGTCTTTGACTATGGTCACGTGAATAGGAAGAAGAAGTTGGTTTAAAAAAATAATAATAATATTTTAATCACAGTCCAAGTATTCGTTGTATCATGTTAGCTTAACTTTGTGATTCTAAGAAAAATAATAAAAAACAAGTGGATGTTCATAAATCTACGTAAGTCATTGCTTTTACTTTTGTTTTCTTTAATCTTTGAGTAAATATCCTTTTTGGTTCCTGGTAATATCCATAAAATCCTTTTTAGTCTTTGGCAATAAAAAAAGACCAAATTGGTCCCTAAAATGATGAAAAAAGAACCAAGGAGTACATATTACAATTGACATAAGGACTAACGTGGCCTTTTTTCATAATTTTATGGACCAATTTGGTCCTTTTTATTGTCAGGGACTAAAAAGGATTTCGTAGATATTACCAGGGACCAAAAAGGATGTTTACTCTTAATCTTTAATTCATTTTAGTCTACCTTAGCTATTGTTTTTAATTGTTCACTTTTGCACCTTTTTTTTTTATTAAAATAAAAACACGAAAAAAATATAAAAGGATTCTTTTTTTTTGGTTCAGCTTTACTTTAATTTTTTTAATTAGTCAATCATTAATTTATGGGTTTTATAAGAGTTATGTTGTAGGAAAAGTGATTGTGTTATGTTATAGAGATTCGTTTTGTGTGCCGGAGTTTATTTTTACTGTGGGCCCCACAAAATATTGTGTGTGTAGGAAATTTATTGTGGTCATGTGACATGACAGATGATAAACCCTTAATTTATTTCACAAATATTTTGGTTTTATGTTTTTTTATCTTGATCATTTTATTTTTTATGCTTAAATCAACTTCTTACTTTCTTGTTTGATTTAGGATTTAGTATTTATCAATTCACTTTTATTATTGTTTAACTAAAAAGGGTAAAATAAAACTCACGCAATTAATCTAAGGTAACCGTTTAAGGACGGACATGTTGAGGGTGCTGTGGGGTTTAATCTCCATCCTTCCTCACGCAATGGATTCTCGAACCTTACTCAATTTTAAAGATCAAGTACGCAAGAGAGAAAAGGGTTTCCAATTTTCCTATTAAAAAATTTGGTGGCGGCTCCATGTTCAAAAAAACTGGCCGTTACAGCAGACTTGTGGGTTCACGCTTTTTTTTTTTGGGTACAATAATAAAGGGGCAAGGCCCAAGAACAAGAGAAGAAAAAGAAAATAATATCAAAACATAGCAGAAAAATCGAAACTAAACAATCTGCAAAGCAGGATCATGGGAAGGGTCTTCCTGGGTCGAGGCTGTCTGCGGATAAGAGGATCAACAACTCTTGGTGAAGAGAACAAAACTCATAGAATCCAAATTGAAGCCAAAAACAAAACCAAAAGTAGTTCTAATTGATCAAGTACATGAGCAAAACCTAAAATTTATATAGTTAAGGAGTCCTTGATTCGTCATCTCCTCTATCTAACTCAAACCAATCCACTCTGCAGAGTTAACAAAACACCTTTTTTTGGTATCCTGGATGGGGTACGACCCCAAACAGGTTAAAAAGAAGGAATACAACGAGTTCTACCCAAACCACTTAAATCAGCTAAATACAGTGAATAAAGGGGGATTTAAAAAAATACAGTAATGTTCTTGATCTAGATTTTCAAAGAGGAGATTAGAGAGCCAATCTGCACAGCAATACCCTTCTCTATATGTGTGGTTATCCTTGTAACATCCTTCATTTTAATAATAGTGAAGACATTAGAAGTATTAATAATAATAATAATAATAAAATTTAATTATCATTGCTACCATCTATACACATATGAAATGAAGTTACCACTATTTGCTTTTAAATTTATATATATCGTAGTATAAAATATTTAATATTAATAAAACATTTTTTTGTTAAAGTTAATTTCCTTAATTTTTTAATATACCATTATGCTAGCACTATTGCATCATCATTGTCTTTTTTTTTAACCGGAGATGAGCATAGCTAAAAGAAAAAGAATAGTAGAACAAAATAAAAATGTAACAGATTACTTGCGAATGCTAATGCGTGCGAGGAAAATTAATTAACTAGAATTAACATCCTTCATTTTATAGACATGGATGTGGATTCGTACAGAACCTTGTACAATCTACATATTTTTTTTTTTTTAAAAGTCTACTTCCTAACCTACATCACTATTTTACATTAGTCTTACACCCTACATCATATTACATTACTTTACTATATATATAAAATCCTCCAGTCACACACTAGTACATGATCCTTGTTTAGTCCAAAGTGTATGCGTAAGTCTCCATCCTGTCAGGATAAAATACAGATACGGCTCCCTGATTTTCCATCACAATATATTATTCCCAACGGTCATTATAAAAATAAACAATAATATTTCATCCTTCTCCGTAAAAGGACAAGCTAGGCATATGGAAAGATTAGTATTTAGGTTTTATAACTATAATCATGCCAACCGTATTAACGAAAAATATATCTTTCTCTCAAGTAATTTCATAAAAATAAAATTATTTCAGGAATAAAGATAAATAATAAATTGTGTAAGATCTAACTGAAGCGAGTTAAATACCCAATTTTGTGGGTCTCTGCTTGTGAAAAGTTCTGTATGGCGGAACTCAAGCCATTATAAGGTGTCGCTTACCCTAACTATCTGATCCCAAACTTTTGTGGGTCAGTTCTTAGCAATAACATACAGTTAAAATTTACACATCCTCTTAATATTTATTTGATACCAAATAATTCATCAATCAATAATCAACTTTTAAAAAAAAAAAGATAATAAAGCTAAAGGTAGGAATAACATCAAGTAGAAAAGAATTTTAAGAAAAGAAACTGGTGAAGTAACATTACCATGAAAAAAAATCTTTAAAATTGTGAAAAGAGGAGCAATGAGAGATTCTTTTTTATCTCTCAACATTCCCTTTCTTTTATTTCCTATACTTCTTCTCTCCTTCTCTTCCGTATGAATCATTCAGCTTTTCTTTTCTCTTCTCTGTTTAAGTTACTTCTCTTACGTTTTTTTTTTCTTCTTCCTCTTCCTTAGTCTCCATTCAGTGTTCCTTATATATAGGCAAGTCCATTGACTTCCTCTTTGACTATTTTCATTATTTCATTTAATTAAGTCTTAACAATATAAACTAACTCAATTAGTTTCTAACCAAATTGTAATGATATAATCATTACATTAAAAAAAATCTGAATATCCTTATCCTTAAGAGTACACATGACATTCCAAGGTTTTCTTTAATGTACTATATCAAGATCCATTATTCTTTGTACTTATAAACACACACACACACATATATTTTACGTAGCTGTTTAATAACAGCGCTGCTTTACGTGTGTGTATAAATATATATTATTTATTAATACTATTATATTATTTTAATTATTTAATAATTTAATATTTATATATATTTTTTTATTTTATCATTTATATATATATATATCATATATATATATATATATATATATATATATATATATTATTTATGACTTTATCATTTTTATATTATTCTTATTATTTTTTATTTGAATATTACATTTCCTCTCTCCTAAATAAAATTTTGACCTCAAAATTTAGGCATACCTCATAGGAAAAATTCCAGAAAATTCTTTAATAATTCTTCTTCTTTTTCCCATGTAGCTTATTGTGGTGATAATCCTTCCCAGCGCACTTTAATTAATGGAATCATTCTATTTCTCAGTTGCTTTATACTTTTGTCAAGGATTTGAACAGGTCTGCTCTCAATAGTCAGATTCTCTTTAACTTGTACTGAGTCTCTATCAAGAATGTGGGATAGATATGAGACGTATTTTCTAAGCTGAGAAACATGAAAAATATTGTGGAGATTCAAAAAATAAGGTGGAAGAGCAAGTTGATAAGCAACTGGCCCTATTTTTCAGAGAATTTGAAACGGACCAATATATCTAGGACTCAATTTCCAAATTGCTCTTTTCAGCTAGGCAATGCGTGCAACTCTCCAACGCTTGGCCTTTCAACCCGGTCAATAATACTTTCTTGTTCAGGATTTGAGCCCTTTCATGCTTATGTGGCCGAGGCACTTGTGCCACAACTCCAAGCTATGTCTATCTCGAACAGAATTGGCTTCTCCACCATTTAACAACCATGTTTCCCTTGGCCAGCTTCCATCTACCACTACCGTAGTAGTTCACTAACTCGACATCATCAAGCTTGTATACCGAGATTAGGTTCATTCGCGTGTCAAGAACATGCCTTACATCTTTCAACACAAGTCGATACCCAACATTTGTGGTCCGGGTCACACCACCGACACCAACAATCTTGCTGGGTACTTGATTTTCCATCTTCATGACTCCAAAACCACCACCTCAGTAAGAAGAGAAAAATTATTTGTGTAGAGTAACGTGGAAGGAGGCACCAGAGTCAACAATCCATGTGCAGTCATCATATGCAACATTCAAATAATTGTCTTCACTGACGAGAAATATCTCGGCATCCGAGTTGGCACCCACCGCAGTGGTGCTTTTGTTTCCCTTTTCTTGGGAATAATCTTATCCGGCTTCACAGAGCCATTCTTCTCGTTATTCTGTAGAGTCTTGCAGTCCGTCTTCTTGTGATCGGGCTTTCCACAATAAAAGCGCTTCATCTCATATTTTGGCCTAAATCGGCCTCTGGACTTGTCACGGCCTCGACTCTTGCTATGGCTCGGGCGTCGAACCAGTGGCGGAGCCGGCCTCAAAATTTATGTGGTGCCAAAAAATTTGATATATTAAATTATCAAAATATTTATTATAATTACACAAATTTATCAGGAAAAAATTTACTATGAATTCTAACATAGTTATCTAAATTATGTACTAAATAATGTCACATAGTATTGAAAATTCAAATGAACAATTTTCGTTGATTAGATATTAAAACAAACATATAAAAATGCACTAATCTTTTCGGTAAACATTTCAAACATAAGAATTTCACTTTCCTCCCACAACATAATAAGTAATAAACCAAACATTATCTTAAGCATATGAAAACACAAAAATTTAATAATTATATGTATAATAAGCATTGTCCTTCGTCTCCTCTTTCATTATCTCTATTCCTTAAATTTTCAACATCTCAAGTTAGAGAACAGCCATAAGCACGATGGAAAGTTCTCACATTTTAGAATTAAGTTTTTGACTATTCTTTGTGTGTGCAGTAACCCAAAACACAATAGTTCAATGGACTTTCATATTCCGTAATTGTAGTCCTGTTACTCATTTGGTTTCGTGATTGTTACTTTTAAGGGATAAGTGTTTGTCCTTTTAAAGGACACAAATTGTGTCCTTTTAGTTTTTAATACTATGTTTTATCGATAAGACATAGTTATAACATTTAGGCGGTCTCCAATAAGTGAAATTGTCCGCGGCCAGTTTGAACATATCTCTGCCACGGGTTATGCCATTTGTCTCCATCTTGTCTCCCTCAGAACCTGTCGAACCCGGGCGCTTTGTTGGGTCAAGTCAGACCCTAGAGTCAATTGCGGAAGTGAAATAGTAAAATACAAGAGGAAAGAGATGGAGAAGAACACGATCAATTTGTTTAACGTGGGAAAACCTTCTCCAATGTGAAGAAGTAAAAATCCATGGGACACTAGTCTAGAATCAAACTTCTACTATAAGAATAATGGGTTATAACAGTCAAACTTCCCTAGTCTTTCACTAGAGGTACAATTAAGCTTCACCTAGAATGGTGTTAATATCAAAATTTCCTAAAGAGGTCTCACTCAAACTTCTTTCTAGAGGTATTCAAATTCTTTTTTCATCATATCTCTAAACCTCACACACTACAAGCTTATATAGGGGAGGGAGATGATTCGAGACATTGAACCTTCACACTCTGATTGAGTGAAAAAGTCTCGCATTGGTTAAGAATTGACTAAGTGAGCACCATATAAGTGGAAGGACCCATGCACCTAATGCTTTAAGATTTTGAGTTTGATTGTGATGTTCTAAGCCCACTTAATGTTCCTGCTCACTTGGCCCATGGATGGTGGTCCCTCCCTGCCATGAGCTCCCCGTGCACAGTCCAACATTAGAAAAGATAGAGAATATATTCTTATTGTATTGTGGTGTATATTAAAGTTTTATACATGACTCTATTTATAGGCTCACAAGCAGTGGCGGATCCAGGAATTTGAAGAAGGGTGGGCACTCAAGCTCAAGTACATATATTTTAATAATAAAAGTATATTACAATAAAAATAATTACAATGTCATTCTTCTAGGCCTTATTTTTTGGAATTCCATCATAATTGTCTCATTACCAATGCTATCAAATACATCTTTTTCAATATATGGCACTAAACAATCATTCAACCATTCATCTCCAATCCGATTACGAAGTGCAGTCTTGATGTATTTCATAGCTGAAAATGCTCTTTCCACAGATGCAGTTGCTACGGGCAAAGTTAATGCTAACTTTACAAGTAAATAAACCAAAGGATACACAATATGTTTTTTCTTTTCAACCATCCTCTTGGCAAGATCAGATATTCCTTGCAAATTCAAAAAATCAGGATCACTTTGCATATCAAAAATATACGTGTCGAGCTGATATTCAAGCATGAAAAAATCATTCAAATCAAAATCCGAAGGATAACAGCCAGCAAATTCACACAACTTATTTTTGTCAAATGTCGAGAAAGAGTTGCACGGATTTAAACATGCCATGCATTCCAGCAAATTTGAACTAACTTCACTAAAACGATCATTCAACTCTTGAAGTTGAGTATCTGTCACTGCATAAAATATGTCAACCTTAAAGTGGTGCAGATGAGTAACTGGTCCTCTACGTTTTGTTCTCCCTTGTAATGCAAGTACACTTTCCATATCAGGGATATCTATATCATGTTTTATACAAAATTTGGAAGTCTTCTTAAATAGATTATCCCACCCATTACCCCTCATCTTCTGTAATAACATCTTTGAAACTTTTACAAGAGTCATAGCATTTACAATATCTTGATCTTTTCTTTGAAGTGCTTGTGACAACTCATTCGTTATTGCCAAGACCTTGATCATCAGGTTCAAAAGTAATACAAATTCAAAAGTTTGCATACGCGTCATAAGGGCAGAGGCTTCAGACCTTTTTGCATGCATAAGAGTTGTATAATCTTTTATAATTTCTAGCACATCAAGCACAGGATCAAACAATGTACATAGACTTACCAATGATTGGTAATGTGAGCTCCAACGTGTGTCCCCTGGTCGTGACAAACTCATTTCTTGATTCAAGTCTCTCCCTTATTGAACATCATCGCTTGCAATACTTATTACTAGCTCATCAAATTGCTTTTCTCTCAAAGTATCTGCTCTTTTGCAAGCAGCACCAACTGCATTACACAACAACAATATAAAATCAAAGAAATCAGTCAAAGCGTAAACCTTATTAGCACAAGCTACTAGAGCTAACTGAAGTTGATGTGCAAAGTAGTGAACATAGTAAGCAGAATTATTTTCAACTAAAATCAAGCTTTTCGAACCACTGAATTGATCACTCATATTGCTTGCGCCATCATAACCTGGACCACGAATCTTTGTCAAGCTCAAGCCATTTTTGCCAAAAATTATCTCAATCGTTTCTTTAAGTGAACTAGCTGTAGCATCTAAAACATGAACAAGACCAAGAAAACGCTCAATAATGTCACCGTTGCAGTTCACATATCTTAAAACAATGGCCATCTGTTCTTTAATTGATATATCACGAGCTTCATCAACTAGTATAGAGAAGAAATTATCCCCAATATCTGAAATAATAGCTCTGGTAACTAAACTAGCAGCAACACTAGTAATATCTTTCTGAATTGAGGGAGCTATCATTTTGAGATTATCTGGGGTATTATTCAAAGATCATTATTTACCTCCTCATTGCTTTCGCAAAGGAATTTTACAAGCTCCACAAAATTTCCGTGATTCATAAAACCATCTGTCTCATTATGTCCCCGGAAAGCCAAACCTTATCGTATGAGATATCGAATACATCGAATAGAACCATTCAGACAAATACGATAATCCTGTTTGGCTTTGTCAGAAATGTAAGACACTACAATGTCAATATGTTGATTTTGAGTCATCAAATCTTTGGCAGCACTGAAGCACAACTGATGAATGCTTCTAACTTCCCCAATATGTTTAAAAAGCCGTTGTTTGTCCTTCCAATTGCTAAATCCTTCTCCTGCAAATTAATCATGACCACCCCTTCCATCACCATGCTCACATTTAAATAGATAACAATGCAAGCAAAATACAACATCTTTTGATTCACTATACTCCAACCAAGTGCCAAACTCATTTTACCATTGAGGATTAAATATACGCATTTTACCCTCAATTAAGGATTGAGGAAAGTTGTCAAGTTTTGGTTGACAAGGACCATTCGTTAGATAAATTCTTCGAATCATTTCCATTTCTTGAGAACTCTTCGCAAATCTTATAATAGGAAGTCTTTTACCCAGATCAGGAACATACAAATCCGGTGGACCTTCTACTGTTGGTTTGTTTTGACTTGAGGGAGTAGCACACTCATTTTGTTTATCTTGAAATAAATCAACAGATGCAGATTCGGATCGAGCATGTTTAGTACTAACAGTACTTGACTTCGTAAAAAAAGAACCTACATATCTTTCCATCCTAAAAAATGACAAATGACAAAAATAAATTAATTAAAAAAAAAAGAAATCGACACTCAATATGCATAAAGAAACCTACATATTTTTCTAGCATAATCTAAATTATAGTAAATCAGTTTATTAAAAAAAAATTATAGTAAATCTAGTAAAGTATTATAGTAAAGTATTATAATAAATCAATTAAGTATTATAACTCACGTACGGACGTACCAATCCCAGGATAGTAAATCAACCACATAAACTTTCCAAAAGGGAGCTCCTAAAGGCTAAAGGCATGATTGTGATGCTACTTTACCTTCAACCTATAATTTAAATATATATATATATATATATATATATATGATATATTTGTTTATTTATTTTGGAAGCAATAAACGTGGCATGTAAAATGAAAAATCTCAAAATACGCGGAGGGAATGGATCCTAGAAGAAGTTTGCCCATAAAATACAAATCAATGGTGATTAAAAAAAATAAAAAAAATGAGAAAAGTAAATTAGATTTATACCTAAATGTTTGATACTCTCATAATCCATTTCCAACCGGTGGATCTGAAATGAATCGCATACATTAGTGGTATGGTGGAGGAGGAAAAACAAAGCACTCAAGCTTGCAAAAAGGTGGAACCTTACCTCTGTAGAATGAAGAAAGAAACTTAAAGATACCCTTGTGTCTTTTCTTCAGATTTTCGGCACTAGCAGCAGCAAACTCCTTGAAAAAGATGCAACCTTTGAGATGGAAGAAGAGAGGAAAAAGTTATAGAACCCTTCCTAATCACATCACATCAAATTTAAATTTTGACTTTATTTTTTCCAGTGGAGGAAAAAAACTGAAAAATAAAATATGAATAAATTTAAATTTTAATTGAGGGGTATTTTGGACTTTTCACATTAAAATTTAAGTGGGGCACGTGCCCCATTCTCTCTAACTTGCATCTTGCATCCGCCTCTGCTCACAAGACAAGGTACAATATAATAAGGGTTTTATATTTCTCATTCAACATGAGAATTGAATTCTCATGTTATAGAGACAAAAAGCATGTGGGACCCGTATGTTAGAAAAAATTATATGTAGGACCCACGTTGGCACGAAAATCGAAGGGTATGTAGGAAAATCCAAATTCTCATGTTAAACGAGAATTATAAAACCCATATAATAAATGATCATAATTGCTTCTTTAGTGAGTATAATTTGGTATTAAATATTCAACCTCATATCCAACGGTCATATTATTATGAATATCCAAACAATCATATTATTTATAACAATTATAGCAAGATATTCTCATAATCATGCGAAATAACTATTTTTGGTGTAGTATTCTTCCACGTCCTATTGCACCACTCACATTGCAGGGTTCATTTCCATCTCGCACCTTATAGAGAATTTGCATTCCAATAGTCTATATAAGGCACACCCATACATACATGTTGGAAAAGACCATACACTCTATCATTATTCTGCCAAATTGCGCCTAGATTTTCTCCGTATCTATGCCTGACATATACCACACCGCCTCCTCTCTTCACCGTGTACACGGTGGAAACTACCACAAATCAGACTTATTTAAACTAAGAACTGATGACCCTTATACGAGCACCTCTAAATTAGTTCATACAACAATAGTTGTCTCCATTCGATAGGATGAGACTAATTGCTTCGTGGCATTTCAGTGTAACTGTTTTCATCACTAATCTTAAAGTGATTCTCGTAGGAATCGAACTCATGACTTCATCAGTTATAAGGCCAGACCCTTGAATTATAGTCCGGTAACCAACTGAGCTACACTTGGGGTTATACAACAATAGTTAATTCTCTTACACTGTTGCAAATCTCCAGTCAACACTTCAGCCCGTTAACGGGTACATATCTGGTCAACACTTCAAACCAAGTATAATAAAATATCTAATGAAATTAGGGGGCGTTTGGTACAGGAGAAATTTTTTTGATCCCGGAAAATTTTTTTGCAGAAAAATAGTTAGCTCATTTTTTTACGGGATAATTTGCAAAAAGATGTTTGGTAGCCCAAAAAATTTGACAGGAAACTTGGATTAATTTGACTAACTATGTTTGGTTGATTATAAAAAAAAGATGGGAATCTTTACCAAAATTACCAAATTACCCATACATTTTGAATATTGTTGATTTTCCTTGTCTCACAACGTTATAATTTACTGCCATATCCAACTCATTCACTCTCTGTCTCTTTAGCGCTGTCGAGGTTTGTTTGCTTCTTTGCGCATAATTTCGCTCACCTCTGTCCGTGGGGCTGGAACTAGGGTTGCCGGAGATCTGCTGCACACCTCCAAGGCCTCCTTGTGCCAGACCTTTCCTTCCTCCACCCACACGGTCTGCTACTCCTGCATCGCGAAGCTGTTGAAAGGCACTTAACGGTGAACCTCAACCACGTTGCAAGCTGCATATCCAAACTTGAAACGTTGGTAATCTCTTTTTCTTATTTTGAATACGCAACATTCGGAGGTTGTTTTTGAGGTAACTCTCCATAAATATCCAGACTTTGTCACTTTGAGATTTGTAATTTTATAGTTTGGACTTACAAGTAACTGTAGATTTTTTATAACCATGTAATTGTCGTAGTCTGCTTGTGGTATACTTATAATAATAATCAGTGTTTGGTAATGATGCAGGGTTTATCTATTGTGGGTTTCTGTCTCATGCAAACAATTATGGTGGAAAGGGAGAATGGGTGCAGATGGGCGTCAAAGTGTTTTTAGTGGCCATTCTTCATGTTTATCCTCATCAAACTTGAAGATGTGCGATTGTGGTCTGACCGCTGTGGTATGCAAGAGTGGGACAAAAAAGAACCCAGGAAGGAAGTTCTTAGGATGCTCTAATTTCAAAGGGGGTCGGAAGTGTAATTTTTTTGAGTGGGTTGATGAACCCACATTTCTTAATTGCATACAAAAGGATAAATTGTTGAAACTTTATATGGTATTGTTTATTGTACTTGTAATAGTATTTGGGATTGTGATGTCTACAACGAAAAATGCTTGTTGAATTGTATTTTAGGCAGTAACCACCTAAGTTGTAAGGTCTGTAGAAACTTTTTTGTTAGTGTGAAGGTTTTGTGGTCTTTTTGTTTGTGTAGTATGTACCATGTCCTTAACGACTTGAATGTAAATTTTTATGTACAGTTGTGTGCTAAGAACTATGTAAGTAATAACTTGAAGTTGGTATTGGCATATGTAATAGTATTTGTAGCTGATGTCTTTCGACTGACATAGTCTGCCATTCACATGCATAGATGAGAACAGGTTGTGGCTACCAATACTTGGATGGGTATCTTATGTGTTTGTAATTTATAATGGACGTAGATGGCATCAATTTCAAGTAGTTGGTGTAATTAACTGGGGATGTAGACGTTGTCATGTAAGTTGTTAAATTTCAAATTGGAGTGAAAAATATAAACCATGTTAGCATAGAATTCGTACTTACCCTTGATTATATTGTATGTTAGTTTAGTACTAAACTTGTATGCCCTGTTATGCATAGGTGTAACTTGTATGCCCTTGATTATATTCTTCTGCAGTCTTGCAGCTATTAAGTGGCTCTGCCTGCGCATGGATCAGAATTTGAAAACAAAGTCTCAAGTTTTAAGAAGCAAAGATCATTGGGTGTGAGAAATATGGCAGAGGTTGTCTTGCTAGTCGATGATTTGAAATTACTTTCTAGGATATCTCGCTGTAGAATATGTCAATAAAAATATAATCTGAATTGGGTAGGCATATACTGATATATTCATTTGAATTGTTACCTTCAACTTGGTGAGCAGCTATGTCTTGTGGATAAATGATTAATAAATACATATAATCTGTCAGTTTCTTCTTGTTTTGCTAAACCATCTTCTTAAGGTGTGTGTTTAGTTTTGGTTTATGGAATTGAATAAAGATAAGAAGTACCATGAGTTTGAGCTTGAGATCAATTTCTGTATGCATCTTTTGATGATAGTTTTCATATACAACCAAACTTGTGTTAGGCAGATAGGACTACCAATCACTGGATTCTTCATTTTTTTGTTCATGATTTATATTGAACGAGGATGGCACTCGTGTCAGATGTATTTTATGTGATTCTGAACGAGGATGGAATTTATGGCATTTGTGGAAACCTTGGAATGTATTACAACAAAGAACTTCAACCTTGGAATGTTTTGATATGCTCCCAGCATATATACTTTTATAGATCAAAAAGCAGGAAATCAGATCTAAAACTGTGTATAAAAGTGTATATGTGGTGAAATTATTGAATAAAAATTGTCAGACACTCTCTCACTCAGATTCTTCATGTTTACAGGAGAAAAATGACAAATAAAGAAGCTGGAGGAAAAATCAGACAGAAGCTCCACGCTCCAAGCGTAGGAACCCACGCTTGAAGCGTGGGAAAAGACTTCCAGACAGTGAGTCCACGCTTCAAGCGTAGAACTCCACGCTTGAAGCGTGGAAAAGACAAAAAAGGCAGAAATTCCACGCTTGGAGCGTGGATCCTGCGCTCCAAGCGTAGGGTTGAGATGGACAGCTGTCAGTTGCGAGAAAAGGAGGATTCTGAGGTTATAAAAAGGGCATAAGGCAACCCTAGGAAAAACACTTTTCATTCTGGACAAAATTCTAGGTCATTCGGAGGCGGAAGCTCTGGAGAGATCTCTTCTTCTACCTTTCTGTAGTTCTGATAGTTTATGTTTTCGTTTGAATATTTGATTCTAGCCATGATAATGGTTGGCTAGAACCTCTTTGCTGTAGTTAGGGTCACGAACCCTTGTGAACCCCTGATACAATGGATTGAGTTTTTATGAATATATTTATCTTTTGAATTTCGTTCTATTCTGATCGTATTGTTATTGTTATTATTAGATCCGATCAATCTAGTAAGTAATAATAAATCTGAGGATTAGGGCCAACACGAGGGATCTGAGGTCTTTAATCCAGAAAGGGGATAGAACGACGGTATGAACATGATCTAGACATAGACATGATTCATATTGTAGATGTTTTAATTATCGATCTTTATGCTTGATCTCATATAGGGCACCTCAAGGAATTAGGGTTCTATATGAGATTAAAGGGTTAATTCCTCAAGGGATTGAGAATTAACTATTGATACCTTTATCTGATAATTATCTAATTTCACGATTTATATATTAATATTTAACTTAATCCAGAGTAAAAGGTGAGGATCATTGGTGAGTGTTCTCTAACTGCAGCGTTTTTCTCACATATTCAAACCCTTATTTTATTTCTTTATTTTTCAAAAAGAACCAAAAACAAGTCTTTTTATTTTACAAATCAAATTCCCACACAATCCTGACATTCGTGTCAAAAACATCTTTGAAGATTTAATCTTAAAAGGAAGAGTTTTAATTGATTTAGACACACTCTCTGTGGATACGAACTTTGACTTATCATTGTATTACTTGCGCGATTCGGTACACTTGCCGATTCACGTCAAGTTTTTGGCGCCGTTGCCGGGGAGTGTTTTTCTTAAATCAATTAATCTTGATTTTAAAGATTAAATTGTTTTTATTTTATTTTATTTTATTTTTGTTTTGAATCTTTGCTACTAATCTTTTCTCTGAAGTTGTATGCAAAGCAGTGCTTTTCTAAGGAGAAGCGAACGAATTGCTCAAAGAGAAAAGGAAAGAAAAAGGGCACAGACAACTCCCATTCCAGTAGCTGAAATCCTAGAGATGGCTGCCTTTAATCAGAATGCTGATCCTAGGATGAACACCATCCTCACGCCTATCTTTAACAGGCCCAATGCTGGAATTGTTCCACCGGAACTTGGAAACAATCAATGGGAGCTCAAGTCCAACATCATTCAGTTGGCCGAGAGAGAAAAGTATGGAGGAGAGGACAATGAAGATCCTCACAGATTTATTGACAGATTTTTACGAATCTGTGACTCTACAAAGCCTCCACATGTTTCTGATGATGCAATACGATTAAGACTTTTCCCTTTTTCTGTTAAGGGAAAAGCTCTTGATTGGATGGAAAGACAACCTGCGGATAGCATCATTTCTTGGGACAATTTATCCGAAAAATTCTTTGCAGTGTTCTTCCCCATGGAGAAATACAACAACATGGTGAATGATATCACCTCCTTCAAACAACAATTTGGAGAGACCATCTGCGCTTCTTGGAATAGATTCAAGGCCCTCATGAGAAAGGTTCCTCATTATAACCTATCTCAAGGGGACCAAGTGAGAATCTTCTTCAATGGTTGTTTACCAGAGACGAAACTGGTCATTAATACTGCAGCAGGCGGTTCTTTGGGTGATAAGCTAGCTTCTGAATCATATCATCTTATTGACAAGTTAGCAAAGAATGAGAATGAAACATCTATAAGGACAGGAAAAAGGGAAGCAGTGCCAATCAATGATAATAGTGCAATGCTGGCAGAACAAAAGTTGTTATCACAACAAATGTCCAATCTGCATGCGAAGTTTGAAAGGATGCAGCTTTCCAAAGTTCAAGCAAGTGCAGTTGTCCTTGATTGTGAATATTGTCATGAAGATCATGACACCAATGCTTGTCCTACATTGATGTCCTCAGATTCTACTCAACAATTTCAGGTAAATGGTATTTGGTATGATCAGCGCCCTAATCAGCAAAATTTCTCAAGAAATCAAAATAATTCTGCTGGTGGTAATAATTACCAAAGGAAAAGTTATCAAGGTACTGGTTTAGATATGACATCAGACAACTATCTAAAACCACCACCTATTCCAAAAAAAGAGCCTTCTGACCTGGAGCGTTTAGTAGGAACATTAGCACAAAGTACTAACGCTTTCATGGAGGAAAGTAAGGCTAATCAAAGAAGTACCAATGCTTTCATTGAGGAAAGCAGAGCTGATTCCAGAAATACAAAAGCTTCAATCAAGAACCTGGAATATCAGATTGGTCAACTTGCCCAACAGTTATCTGATAGAGCTCCAGGTACCTTTCATGGTAACACTACTACTAACCCCAAAGAAGATTGTCTGGCAGTTACAACTAGAAGTGGGAGAGTGGTATCATCACCACCAAAACCTATTGAAGAGGAAAAGAAGATTGAACAAGAGGAGAAACCTGAAAAAGAAAAGGAAAAATCTCCTGAAATATTGAAACCAACTGATGATGAGAAGGAGCCAACTACTCTTCCAAAAGAAAAATTTGAACTTAGTGAAGAGTATCTAATGAAAATGGCACCTTATCCTGGAAGGTTGAAGCCAGAATTAAAAGCCAAGAGTTATGACAGATTTCTTGATCTTTTCAAGAAATTGCATGTGAACATTCCGTTCGCTGAAGCATTGGCTAATATGCCAAACTATGCCAAATTCATGAAAGATCTCCTTTCCAGGAAGCAAAAGCTACAGGAATGCCAAACAGTTGCACTTAATGAGAAGTGCAGTGCTATTATCACTAGGAAGTTTCCTCCCAAACTTCGTGATCCTGGAAGCTTTAATATTGAAATTGAAATAGGAGACACAAAGATTGGCAAAGCTTTGTGTGATTTAGGGGTAAGTATTAATCTGATGCCCTTATCTGTTTGTAAAGCCTTAGGGATCACTGAATTGAAGCCTACTCTGGTTTCTCTTCAGCTTGCTGATAGATCCTTGAGGAAGCCAAGTGGAATAGTCGAAGATGTTCTTGTAAAAATTGACAAGTTCATCTTTCCGGCTGATTTTATTGTGCTTGATGTGGAGGTTGAGAATGAAATGCCTCTCATATTGGGTAGACCTTTCCTGGCCACAGCCCGTGCAATGATTGATGTAGAGCAGGGAAAGCTGGTGCTAAGGATGAATGAAGACACAATCACTGTCAATGTCTTTGATGCAATAAAAAGACCATATGATGATAGTGATTGTTTTGAAATTAATGTCTTAGAGGAAGTGATGCAAGAAGATGAAACTTCCTTGCAAGAATTGACTGTTGAATTGCAAGAAAGAGATCATATCCCTTTTGAGGAAGACATTAAAGTTGCTAATGAGTTGCTTGAACAGAAAACTTCTGACAAGGAAATAGGTGCTCCTAAAGTTGATCTTAAGGAGTTACCTCCTGCCCTAAAGTATATGTTCCTGGGTGACAATGAAACATATCCAGTGATCATAAATAACCGGTTATCTGCTAATGATGAGAAGAAACTGAAAGAAATTCTTTTAAGGCATGAGACTGCTTTGGGATGGTCCATGGCTGATCTTAAGGGTATAAGTCCTTCTTTCTGTACGCATAAAATTCTCATGGAGAATGATATCAAACCTGTAAGGCAGCCTCAAAGGAGATTAAACCCCATGATGAAAGAAGTGGTGAGAAAAGAAGTAGTTAAACTTCTTGATGCTGGAATGATTTATTCAATATCAGATACTGCATGGGTAAGTCCTGTACAAACTGTGCCAAAGAAAGGAGGTGTCACTGTGGTGAAGAACGATAAAGATGAATTAATCTCTACCAGGACAATTACTGGATGGAGAATGTGTGTTGACTATAGAAGGCTTAATGAAGCAACTAGGAAGGATGCTTCCTCTCCCTTTTGTGGATCAAATGCTGGAAAGGTTAGCAGGTCATTCTTATTATTGTTTCCTTGATGGATACAGTGGTTATAATCAAATTGCAGTCACTCCGGAAGATCAGGAGAAGACAGCATTCACGACTTTTCGGTATTTGGCTCTTGTTTTGATGATTGCTTAGGCAACTTATCTAAAGTACTGAAAAGATGTAGCAATAAGATGTATGAATGAAGGCACCAACATAACAACATAA